>KV001797.1:140162-169501 GCA_001598015.1 Dorcoceras hygrometricum | reverse complement strand
AAAATAAAAAAATAAGATTTTACTTATAAAATATGATTTTATATTTAAAATATGATTTTGTTGGATAAATCAAATTTGATTATTTTATTTATGTCAATTAATTGAGTTAATTGTATAGATAATATTTGGGATGATCGAGAGCCGTGCCCAATATGTTAGGTGTGCTAGGTTTTACAATTTTGGTTTTAATATTGTTGAAATCAATTCAAAGTGGGCATGGTTTATGGCCCGTTCCCATCCCTTTAAAATGTATCCCTATTTGTCATGGTTATTTAAATATAAATATTAGACTTAGTGGGAGGATAATTTTGAAGATGGTGGAGATGATGATCAAAGATATTGAAGACCAAAGACTTGTAAAACTGGAAGCTTATGTAATAGGATTGCATTTGCATACTGCATGTCACCTAGGATTGGACCTAGATCCGTGCTTGGCAACCACGGATCGCATAGCTCTCGCTCATCGATCATCCCAATTATATATGTGATATATATCTGTTGAATCCTCATTTTTTAAATTTGATTTAAAATTATTGAGACCAAATTTCAAAATTAAATCCCTCATTTTAAATTTGATTTAAAATTTATATCAAGATTAAAAGTTTATTCGATAAGCTAAGGGAATTTAAATATTGTTTAAAATTTCCTACCTTCCATCAACAATGGGTGTATGTCGATGTCGATGCTACCAATATACATGGCCCGGCACATATTATTGAGGGGGTTATGTATGCCGAAAAGCTGTACACGTCATTGACACTTGCTGTGAGTTGGTTGGAACTCCCTTTAACGTTGGCTCATATTATTGGAAACATTAAGGGGACTGTCCATCACAACTCAACATTGATGGGTCATCTTGACACGTGATAGTAATCGGCGTCATATTATTGGGCTCTTACTGGATATGAGGTAAATACATGGAGGTTGCACCTGTTGCAATTGGGCTCTACCTTTTGAGGGTCATGGTTGGCTGATATTATTCGAGACCATGATTTCTTGATTGGACTCTGTGTACCCACTAAGGAAAATTGCTTATTAGAGGGTGGTGAAATCGTTAAAATAGTGGGAGGGTAATTCACAAAACTAAATGACCATGTTTTATGTCTTAGCATTTTTCATGAATAGTTAGTAATGCATGTCTGTTTTTCTTTTCAGTATAAATTGCTTTCATTATGTCTTCGATCAAAAATCCACTTGCTGCTATACTGGATAGCAACAAGTTCACTGGCTTAAACTACCAAGATTGGCTTCGAAACCTCAAAATTGTCTTGGCTTCGGAGAAACTTCTCTACACGCTAGAGAAGAACCCTCCAAAGGAAGCCCCTGCCAATGCCAGTCCTGAGGAGCTGGCAAAGCTGGACAAATAATGGGATGACGATCTTAAGGCACGGTGCTATATGATAGCATCTATGTCCAACGAAATGCAGCGGCGGTTTGAGAAGACGGAGTATGCTGCTGGCATACACCTTCATCTCAAAGAGCTGTATGGGAGAACTATCAGACTGAGAGGTTCACTACTGTCAAGGAGCTCATGACGTGCCGCATGCATGAGGGGACTTCGGTCCGCGAGCATGGGTTCATTATGATTGGGCTCATTGAGAAGCTAGTGGGCCTTGATATCTCGCTTCCACATGAGCTGTCTATGGATCTGCTTCTCCTCTCCCTACGTGCTGCGTTCGACCCCTTTGTGGTAAACTTTAACATGAACAAGCTGGAGGCCACCCTTGAAGAGGTGGTAAACATGCTTGTCGTGTTCGAGGGGACCATAAATAAGGACAAGCCCATCCTCCTTTTGGGCTCTTCTTCCTCTGCTAAGAAGGGGCTCAAACGCAAGGGTAAGAAGCGTTCTGCCCCTACGAAGGAGGGTAAGCCCGCCAAGAAGCCCAAGGCAAGGACTTCAAAGCCGAACAAATCTTAGGATGTTTCTCACCACTGCCACAAGCCTGGGCATTGGAGGAGGAACTGTAGGGAGAAGTTGCGCACTGCGAAAGGTATGTTCTACATTGAAATAAATATGTCTCTTAACTCGACTTCTTGGGTACTTGATACCGGATGTGGATCTCATATCTGCAATGACTTGCAGGTAATGACAAGAAGTTGGCGTCTTAGAGAGGGTGAGACCCACTTGAGGCTTCGCAACGGAGGAAAGGTTGCGGCCGAAGCTATAAGAGATGTTTGTTTATTTCTTTATTCAAATTTTAAGTTGTTGTTGAGAAACGTTTTATTTATTCCTGAATTAATAAAGAACATCATTTCCGTTTCTATTCTTGATAGTGATGGATATTCTTGTCATTTTACCAATTCGATTTGCAATATTTACAAGAATGAATGTTTAATTGGAATTGGGGAACGCGAAAACGATCTATACGCCTTAAATTGAGAGAATTTCCAACTCGCGATGTGGAAACACACACAACAACGATAAAAAGTAAAAATGATAGTTTGAACCCGGCACAACTTTGGCACGCTAGGCTAGGTCATGTTTCCTTAAATAGGATGAACAAGTTGATTAGGAGTGACATGTTTGATATGTTTGATATTAACTCCCTACCAACTTATGAATCTTGTCTCAAGGGAAAAATGACAAAATTGCACTTTACTGGCCAGCCTGAACGTGCTCGAGGCCTATTGGATTGATCCACACTGATGTGTGTGGCCCACTTAGTATTCGTACTAAGTCCGGTCACACCTACTTCATCACCTTTACCGATGATCACTCTAGGTATGGGTACTTGTACTTAATGAAGCACAATCTGAATCCTTTGAAAGTTTTAATGAATTCAAAGCTGAAGTAGAAAATCGATTGGGAAAAAGTATTAAAGCACTTCAATCCGATCGAGGTGGAGAATACTTGAGTGCCGAATTTCAAGACTATCTTAAAGAGAATGGGATTCTCTCACAGTGTACCCCTCCTGCCACACCACAGCTCAACGGTGTAGCAGAGCGTCGTAATCGAACCTTGATGGACATGGTTCGATCTATGATGAGTTTCACTGAACTTCCTGCTTTGTTTTGGGGCTATGCGCTCGAAACGATCGTAATGTTGTTGAACAATGTCCACACCAAGGCAGTGGATAAAACTCCATATGAGATATGGATGGGCAAGCCGCCCAAGCACTCATACTTGAGGATTTGGGGATGTCCTGCTTACGTGAAGTAGACAGTGGGAGATAAACTGGATAATAGATCCATCTTATGCTACTTCATTGGGTATCCAAAGAATTCTTTTGGATACTGCTTCTACTATCCCAATGAAACAAAAGTGTTTGTTTCTAGAAATGCCACCTTTCTGGAAAAGGAATTTCTACTTGATAGAAAAGGCAAGATAGTAGAACTTGAAGAGGATCGAGAACCAACTGAAGTACCATGTGATTCTCCCACACCTCAAGAGCCAATCCTTGATATGTACACACCTAGGAGATCTGAAAGGGTTCCTAGGGCTCCTGTTAGATATGGTTTCCTCCTTGAAGATGATCAAAGTGATCAAACTGTTGGATGTGATCCAAGAACTTTCAAGGAGGCAATTTCCGATGCTGATTCTAATTTGTGGCTTGAAGCAATGCAATCTGAGATTGACTCAATGCATTCAAACCAAGTTTGGACTCTTTTTAATCCTCCCGAAGGAATAGTTCCTATCGGGTGTAACTGGATATACAAAAGAAAACTTGGGCCTGATGGTAAGGTACTGAACTACAAGGCGCGACTGCTCGCGAAAGGTTACACTCAAAGACAAGGTGTTGACTATGATGAAACTTTTTCACCAGTCGCAATGTTCAAGTCAATTAGAATTCTACTAGCCATAGCCGCATGGTACGACTATGAGATATGGAAAATGGATGTGAAAACTGCGTTCCTTAATGAAAACATTAAGGAAGAGATCTATATGACGCAGCCTGAGGGTTTCACATCTGTAGGAAGTGAGCATAAAGTATGCAAACTTCAGAGATCGATCTACGGTCTCAAACAAGCATCGAGAAGTTGGAACTTGAGATTTGATGAAACAATTAAAGAATTTGGTTTCATCAAGAATCCCGAGGAGCCATGTGTGTATAAGAAGGTAGTTAAAAATGCGGTGACATTCCTTGTACTTTATTTTGATGAAATTCTACTCATTGGGAATGACATAGGAATGCTGCAGTCAACTAAAGTATGGTTGTCTAGTAGATTCTCGATGAAGGACATGGGTGAAGCATCCTATATTCTAGGAATACAGATCTATAGAGATAGATCAAAAAGGATGCTCGAACTCACCAAAGCTACCTACATCGATATCATACTTAAGCGGTTCTCAATGGAAGAGTCCAAGAGAGGACACCTGCCTATGTGCCACGGGGTCACTCTATCTAAGTCTATGTGTCCGAAGACTGATGAGGAGATAGAGAGTATGACATGTGTGCCATATGCCTCGGCAATAGGTAGTATTATGTATGGTATGATCTCAACTAGAACGGATGTCGCATATGCTCTGAGTGTCACGAGCAGCTACCAAGAAAATCCCGGCCAAATGCATTGGAAGGCCGTGAAAGATATTCTTAGGTACTTACGAAGGACTAAGAATATGTTCATGGTCTATGAGGGTGGTGAACTAAAATTGGAAGGCTATACTGATTCTAGCTTCCAATGCGATATGGACGATTCGAAGTCGACCTCTGGATTTGTTCATGCTCAATGGTGGTGCTGTCTCTTGGAAGAGTTCCAAACAAGACACCATGAGGAGATAGAGAGTATGACATGTGTGCCATATGCCTCGGACAATAGGTAGTATTATGTATGGTATGATCTCAACTAGAACGGATGTCGCATATGCTCTGAGTGTCACGAGCAGCTACCAAGAAATCCCGGACAATGCATTGGAAGGCCGTGAAAGATATTCTTAGGTACTTACGAAGGACTAAGAATATGTTCATGGTCTATGAGGGTGGTGAACTAAAATTGGAAGGCTATACTGATTCTAGCTTCCAATGCGATATGGACGATTCGAAGTCGACCTCTGGATTTGTTCATGCTCAATGGTGGTGCTGTCTCTTGGAAGAGTTCCAAACAAGACACCATCGCGGATTCAACCACTGAGGCAGAGTACAACGCAGCATCAGCTGCTGCTAAAGAGGAGGTTTGGATAAGGAATTTCGTCCAAGAGTTGGGCGTAATCCCTGAAGGAGTTGGTCCAGTCCCGGTGTACTGTGACAACACAGGTGCCGTTGCGCAAGCAATGGAACCTAGGTCTCACCAAAGATCCAAACATATACTGAGGAAATACCACATAATCCGAGATATTGTGGCTAGATATGACATAGCAGTTGAGAGAGTCGCCTCTGCAGACAACATTGCTGATCCACTTATGCCAGGCCCGTTGTTTGAACAATATCGCGAAGCAATGGGACTACACAGTATGAGTAGTTCGCTTTAGGGCAAGTGGGAGATTGTTAGAGTAGGTGCCCAACTAGCCAACTTGTGGCGTGTGGGCTTTTCATGACTCTTTTGTGTAAAATAATCTTTGTTTATGAAATTCGCATTTTATATATGGCATACTTTATCATCATTATTTTATAATGTTAACAATTGTGTTGGATAAAGACCTAGAATGCACCATAGTGTATGTTAGATGTGATAGTGGATACGATGGCTATCATGAAACACATCTAATAGTCACTGTGTATTCTGAACTTGTTCTTAGTCGATTGGGCCGTCAAAATATTTATAGGTAGAGGGATAGTGTTTGAGTTGGATAAAACAGAGAACATTCGATTCAACTCAAACAGTGAACATTCGGTTCAACTCAGACAGTGAACATTCGGTTCAACTCAAATTGTGAACATTCGATTCAAGTCAAATTGGGAACATTCGGTTCAAGTCAAACGGGGAACATTCGTTTCGACTCCCTCGATTTTGGTCTCATCATAATCCCGATCGATGATCAGATATAATCGATGTGATCATTTTACAAAACTGATCATTATGATGCAAAATCAAATTTTCAGACCACTAAATCTATTTATGGCAGGTTTACTCTCATTAGCTAAATATGGAAGTCCTACTCCCTTAGCTAATTTTGGATGTCATACTCCCAACCTCATCCTACTATACTCAACACTTTGAGTTCCATATCCGTACGAAAATTGGAAAACCAGTACTTGTGTGACCATCAATGGTTTAGGGATACAGCTAGCCGTGGGATCACAACTCCTTGTGACTCCGAAAACAAATTTTTGGACTTACCCATCGGAACATGATAAAGAATCTAGCAACATCGCCCCATGATCCCCTAGGTATCACTGGTAGTGCCTGCAAGAACCAGTTGGCCAAGGTTAGCGTATAGTACGATCCTTTAATCTCAAATATCCCGACCAAATCAACGACCACTGGTAAATCGAGAGTCGTTGAAGATTCGATAGCCATGCATACATCTTGGAGATCAAATAGTGACATCGCATGTGCTACGAGGTTCCATACCTAAAACACATCTAATACTCTGTCCAGAGATTTTTCACACTATTATCTCCTCATATAGCATAGGATATCCAAGCACAAGGACGAGCGATGAATCCTCGACAACAAAGCATCAACTCCTACATGCATCGGGACCTCACCCAATCCATCTAACAACCCCAACGGAGTCGGTAAATGGATCAAAGTGAGGCACCTATCATGTATAGTCTCAATGACGTTTCGAGTAGTAAGGACTAATCTATACAACCAAGACCTCGGACTTAATCCACTCGACAAATGATAACCACTTGAAAAGTCCGAACGAGGGTAGTTCGATAGGTCACTATCCATCTGTATGCTAAGAATATCTCTATGTTTCCTACCAATAAAATGTGGTACTTTGCATCGTAGATGCTAGTCTCAAGCTCGAACGGCCCTCATCCTCTTCTGGACGACCCAATCAACTAGGAACTTGTTTAGAACACACAATGACTATTAGATGTGTTTCATGATAGCCACTAAATCCACTATCACATCTAACATACTATAGTTCATTCAAGGTCTTTATCCAACAATTTTTAATCATAATAATTAAGATAAAGAATGCCATGAAAGAATGCGAATTTCATAAATAAAGATCGTTTTACATAGAGTCAACAAGCACCCACATGCCACAAGTTGGCTAGTTGGGCACCTACTCTAACAAGGTGGATGTAATTGTGAGGCCCTCATCTTATAATTCCAATTTAATCAATTGAAAGTTATGAATTGAAGGATATTTAAATTTTATTTCCGAAAGATGGAATAACCAAATAATTCTGGACTAAAATGCAAACTTATAAAATATTCAAGATCGCGAACTCATAGAACAGTTCGGAGCTTATAAACCATGCCAAAAATTTAGAAAACTTACAAAATTATTTTGTTCAGATTACAGGTGAATAAACATAGAATATCTTATACAAATTCATTACAAACTGGTTTATCTCTAAACTGTGTTTAACAAAAGAGAATGCAATCTGCGATAGTACGGAAACGCAGGTTCCATGATAAACACCTCCCGGTCTGATCCATCCTACACCCACCAACAATATCTAAAACTGATCACATGCACTCAGGAAAACTAGTGAGCCTAGAGGCTCAAGAAGTAAAGCTGGAAATAACGAATGCACACAGTACATGCATATCAAAATAACTTTAAAACTGGTAAACTGATAAAGGAAGTAACTTTGAATCATAAACTTGATCGGATACTCAGTTGTATAACAACTCAAAAGTATTCATCATTTTCCGTTGTGAAGTGTGAACGAAAGCTCGGTCATAGTCTCTTGATCAAGCTTGAACTGGTTCGAGGTGGAGCGGGACCCAACGAACCTTTTTCCGTTGTCCACACGCCCTAGTCTTTAACTCTGCTGGTAGGAAACTCCGGTCCGTCGATCGATTACCACACACCCTATTTTGGCGGGGCACCTCGTCCGTGTTAGAGTAGATGCCCAACTAGCCAACTTGTGGCGTGTGGGTTTTATTGACTATTTGTATAACGATCTTTATTTATGAAATTCGCATTTCTTTTATGGCATTCTTTATTTCATTATGCTATAATGTTAACAATTGTGTTGGATAAAGACCTAGAATGCACCATAGTGTATGTTAGATGTGATAGTGGATATGATGGCTATCATGAAACACATCTAATAGTCACTGTGTATTCTGAACTCGTTCCTAGTCGATTGGGCCGTCAAAATGAGGATAAGGCCGCCCGAGCTTGAGACTAGAATCTGCGATGTGAAGTACCATGTTTCATTGGTAGGGAACATTGTGATGTTCTGAGCATGCAGATGGATAAGGACCTGGTGATCTATCGAACTACCCTCATTCGGACTTTCCAAGTGGTTACCATTTGTCGAGTGGATAAGTCCGAGGTCTTGGTTGTACTGATTAGTCCTCACTAATCGAAACATCATTGAGACTCTACATGATAGGTGCCTCACTTTGACCCGTTTACCGACTCAGTTGGGGTCATTAGGTGGCGGGATTGGGTGAGGTCCCGATGCATGTAGGAGTCGATGCTTCGTTGTCGAGGATTCACCGCTCGCTTTTATGCGTGGATATCCTATGCTATCTGAGGAGGCAATAGTGTGATAAATATCTGGCCAGAGTACTAGATGTGTTTTAGGTAAATGGGTTTACCTAGTAACACACGCGATGTCACTATTTGATCTCCGAGATGTATGCATAGTTATTAGATCTCTAGCGACTCTCGATGTACCAATGGTCGTTGATCTATTCGGGATATATGTGTTGAAAGGACCGTACTATACGCTAACAGGGTCACACAAGTACTGGCTTCACGATTCCCGCACGGAAACTGAGCTCAATGTGTTGAGCATAGGAGGAGGAATTTAGGGAGTGCGACTTCCTAAAAGTCAACAGGGGTCAAATTGCAATTTCCATAAAGTTTGGGCTAGTTTGACTATCCTTGAAACTTGGAGGGCCAAACTGCAATTTTGGACTAGGTGGTCTGAAAAATTGTTTTTGCATCATAATACTCAGTTTTGGAAACTGTGTAGATCGGTCCAATCTGATCGTCGATCGGAGTTATGATGAAGCCACGGTGATAGGAATGAATCGAATGTTCATATGGACCTCGGCCCGCCCCAGGTCCATTGGGCCGTCCAAGCCCATCACATGTTTACTTAAACTTGTCCTAGGGTTGATGTAACACACAACTTTGCATCACACAAACCCTACACACCAAGAATAGCCGCCCCTCCTCTCCTCCTCACCCTCTCGGCCGCCCACCACCACACGCGCTGCCGCGCCGTCGCCGTGTGCCGCCGCTGTCGTTGCTTACGTGATTGGACTTGTTCCGATCACATCGATGAGGACATTCCGTTCGTGACAAATTCGTCAGCTGTTCTAGTGCAGACTGACTAAGGAGCCGTGTTTCCAGTCGTGGATCGGATTAGGAGATCTACCGCCGTCTACCGTTGAAGTGTCGGTTTCCCTGTGAAACTGTCGGAGCCAGGCGCCTAGACGCCAGCAAGGTATCTTCTTTAAAACATCCTATGTATGTTTTAATGCTTTGATTTTTATGTATTGAACGTTTCCGGTGCAAATTTTTGAAACTTCCGCTGCGTCCCGGGAACGGGATCCGGATCCGCCACTGCGCCAACAGTGGTATCAGAGCCAAGGCTCGGATCTATCAATACATAATTTGTGCCTTATTGCATCAAATCACAAATTTTTCGAAAATAAAAAAAATATATTTCCTCTCAGTGCGGCGCCTGCGCGCACAACGTGCACCGTCGCGCGCACTGTAGCTTCACGCGGTGTGCGCTATTGTGCGCACTGTAGCTGCGCGCAGCTACAGTGCAATGGTAGGTCACCATGCGTGATTGTCACGTACGATGGCGCGCAGCACCTGCGTGCGCTGTGCGCGCAGGTGGCCGCCACCGTGCGTGCGGTGGCGCGCGCAGCGTGCGGCACTGTGCCGCCCGCTGTGCAGGCAGCGGTGCGCCGCCGTGCGGCCACTGTGCGTCGAACCTGAGGCGGTGTTGCGACACTGTTTTGACTTCTAGGGTTTGTTTCGGGCCTGTCCCGGAAGGCCCGAGGGGTTTTCGGGTCAATATTTGATATTGGGCCATTCTAGTCGGACCAAAATTGATTTTTGGAATTTTTGAGATTTTGTGCCTAAAATTGTTTTAAGCCCAATTTGATGCAATTAAAATTGACAAAATATGATTTTATTTATAAAATATGATTTTATATTTAAAATATGATTTTGTTGGAAAATTATCAAATTTGATTTGATTATTTAATTTATGTCAATTATTTGAATTGATTGTATGTTTGGGATGATCGAGAGTCGTGCCCAATGTGTTAGGTGTATGCTAGGTTTTGCAAAATTTTGGTTGTAATATTGTTGATATCTATTTCTAAGTGGACCTGGTTTATGACCCGTTCCCACCCCTTTAAAATTGTATCCCAATGTGTCATGGACATTTAAATGTAAATATTAGATTTAGTGGGAGGACTTTTGAAGATGGTGGAGATGATGATCAAAGATATTGAAGACAAGATTTGTAAAACTGGAAGCTGATGTAATAGGATTGCATTGCATACTGCATTTCACCTAGGACTGGACCTAGATCCGTGATTGGCAACCACGGACCGCATAGCTCTCGCTATCGATCATCCCAAATTTTATATATGTGATATATGTTTGTTGAATCAGCGTTTTAAATTGTGATTTAAAATTAACGAGACCTAATTTCAAAATTAAAATCGCTCATTTTAAATACGATTTAAAATAAATATCAAGATTAAAAGTTTCATGATTGCTTATTCGATAAGATCATGGAACTAAGGGAATTTAAATTTGTTTAAATTTTCCTACCTTCCATCAACAATGAGTGTACGTCGATGCTACCCATATACATGGCCCGGCTCATATTATTGAGGGGGTTATGTATGCCGGAAAGCTGTACACGTCATTGACACTCGTTGTGAGTTGGTTGGAACTCCCTTTAACGTTGGCTCATATTATTGGGGACGTTAAGGGGACCGTCCTTCACAACTCAACATTGATGGGTCATCTTGACACGTGATGATAATCGGCGTCATATTATTGGGCCCTTACTGGACGTGAGGTAAATACATGGAGGTTTCACCTGGTGCAATTGGACTCTACCTTTCAAAGGTCATGGTTGGCTGATATTATTCGGGACCATGGTTTCTTGATTGGACTCTGTGTACCCACTAAGGAAACTTGCTTTCTCGATTTCATTAGAGGGTGGTGAAATCATTAAAATAGTGTGAGGGTAATTCATAAAACTAAATGACCTTGTTTTATGTCTTAGCGTTTTTCATATATAGTTAGTAATGTATGTCTGTTTTTCTTTTCAGTATAAACTGCTCATATAATGTCTTCGATCAAAAATCCACTTGCTACTATATTGGATAGCAACAAGTTCACTGGTCTGAACTACCAAGACTGGCTTCGAAACCTCAATATTGTATTGGCTTCGGAGAAACTTTTCTACACGTTAGAGAAGAGCCCTCCGAAGGAAGCCCCTGCAGACATCAGCCCTGAGGAGCTGACAAAGCTGAACAAATGGTGGGATGACGAGCTTAAAACTAGATTCTATGTGATGGCATCAATGTCTAACGAAATGCAGCGGCGTTTCGAGAAGACGGCATATGCTGCTGACATACACCTTCATCTCAAAGAGCTGTATGGGGAGAACTCTCGGACTGAGAGGTTCACTACTGTCAAGGAGCTTATGACGAGCCGCATGGGCGATGGGACTTCGGTCCGTGAGCATGGGGTCCATATGATTGGGCTCATTGAAAAGCTAGTGGGCCTCGATATCACACTTCCACATGAGCTGTCTGTGGATCTGCTTCTCCTCTCACTTCCTGCTGCATTCGACCCCTTTGTGGTCAACTTTAACATGAACAAGCTGGAATCCACCCTTGAAGAGGTGGTGAACATGCTTGTAGTGTTCGAGAGGACCATAAATAAGGACAAGCCCGTCCTCCTTATGGGCTCTTCTTCCTCTACGAAGAAGGGGCACAAACGCAAGGGTAAGAAGCGTTCTGCCCCTACGAAGGAGGAAAAGCCCGCCAAGAAGCCAAAGGCAAAGGCTCCCAAGCCAAACAAGTCTGAGGATGTTTGCCACCACTGCCACAAGCCTGGACACTGGAGGAGGAACTGCAAGGAGTACCTCGAGCAGTTGCGAACTGCGAAAGGTATGTTCTACATCGAAATAAATATGTCTCTTAATTCAACTTCTTGGGTACTTGATACCGGATGTGGATCTCATATCTGCAATGATTTGCAGGTAATGACAAGAAGCCGACGTCTTAGAGAGGGTGAGACCCACTTGAGGCTGGGCAATGGAGTAAGGGTTGCTGCAGTAGCTATAGGAGATGTTTATTTATTTCTGTCTTCGAATTTTAAGCTGTTATTGAGAAACGTTTTGTTTGTTCCCGAGTTAATAAAGAACATTATTTCTATTTCTATGCTTGATAGTGATGGATATTCTTGTCTTTTTGCTAATTCGATTTGAAATATATACAAGAATGAATGTTTGATTGGAATTGGGGAACGCGAAAACGATCTATATACCTTAAAATTAAAAGAATTTCCAACTCACGATGTAGAAACACATACAACAACAATTAAAAGGAAAAACGATAGCTTGAACCCAGCACAACTTTGGCACGCTAGTCTAGGTCATATTTCCTTAAGTAGGATGAACAAGTTGGTTAGGTGTGACATGTTTGATACGTCAGATAGTAACTCCCTACCGACTTGTGAGTCTTGTCTCAAAGGAAAGATGACTAAACAACCCTTCAAGGGTAAGCCTGAATGTGCTCAAGGCCTTTTGGATTTGATCCATACTGATGTGTGTGGCCCACTTAGTATTGGTACTAAGTACGGTCACACATACTTCATCACATTTACCGATGATCACTCTAGGTATGGGTACTTGTACTTAATGAAGCACAATCTGAATCCTTTGAAAGGTTCAAAGAATTCAAGGCTGAAGTAGAAAATCAGTTGGGGAAAAGTATTAAAGCACTTCGATCCGATCGAGGTGGAGAATACTTGAGTGCTGAATTTCAAGACTATCTTAAAGAGAATGGGATTCTCTCACAGTGGACCCTTCCGGCCACACCACAACTCAATGGTGTAGCGGAGCGTCATAATCGAATCTTGATGGACATGGTTCGATCTATGATGAGATTCACTGAGCTTCCTACCTCGTTTTGGGGCTATGCGCTCGAAACGGCGATAATGTTGTTGAACAATGTCCACACCAAGGCAGTGGATAAGACTCCATAAGAGATATGGATGGGCAAGCCGCCCAAGTACTCATTCATGAGGATTTGGGGATGTCCTGCTTACGTGAAGCAGACTGTGGAAGATAAGCTGGATAATAGATCCATCTTATGTTACTTCATTGGGTATCCGAAGAATTATATTGGATACTACTTCTACTATCCCAATGAAACACCATAAGAGATATGGATGGGCAAGCCGCCCAAGTACTCATTCATGAGGATTTGGGGATGTCCTGCTTACGTGAAGCAGACTGTGGAAGATAAGCTGGATAATAGATCCATCTTATGTTACTTCATTGGGTATCCGAAGAATTATATTGGATACTACTTCTACTATCCCAATGAAACAAAAGTGTTTGTTTCTAGAAATGCCACCTTTCTGGAAAGGAAGTTTCTACTCGATAGAAAGGACAATAAGTAGAACTCGAAGAGGTTCGAGAACCATCTGAAGTGCCAACTGAATCTCCCGCACTTCAAGATCCAATACCAGAAATGGTCGCACCTAGGAGATCTGAAAGGGTTCCTAGGGCTCCTGATAGATATGTTTTCCTCCTTGAAGATGATCAAAGTGATCAAACTATTGGATGTGATCCAAGAACTTTCAAGGAGGCAATTTCCGATGCTGATTCTAATTGTGGCTTGAAGCAATGCAATCTGAGATTGACTCAATGCATGCGAACCAAGTTTGGACTCTTGTTAATCCTCCCGAAGGAATAGTTCCTATTGGGTGTAAATGGATATACAAGAGAAAACTCGCGCCTAATGGTAAGGTACTGACCTACAAGGCACGACTGGTCGCAAAAGGTTACACTCAAAGGCAAGGTGTTGAATATGATGAAACCTTTTCACCAGTCGCAATGTTCAAGTCAATTAGAATCCTACTAGCCATAGCCGCATGGTACGACTATGAGATATGGCAGATGGATGTGAAAACTGCGTTCCTTAATGGAAACATTCAGGAAGAGATCTATATGACGCAGCCTGAGGGTTTCACATCTGTAGGAAGTGAGCATAAAGTATGCAAACTTCATAGATCGATCTACGGTCTCAAACAAGCATCGAGAAGTTGGAACCTGAGATTTGATGAAACAATTAAGGAATTTGGTTTCATCAAGAATCCCGAGGAGCCATGTGTGTACAAGAAGGTAGTTAAGAATGCTGTGACATTCCTTGTGCTTTATGTTGATGACATTCTACTCATTGGGAATGATGTAGGAATGTTGCAGTCAACTAAAGTGTGGTTGTCTATTAGATTCTCGATGAAGGACATGGGTGAAGCATCCTATATTCTTGGAATACAGATCTATCGAGATAGATCGAAAAGGATGCTCGGACTCACCCAAGCTATCTACATCGATACCATACTTAAGCGGTTCTCTATGGAAGAGTCCAAGAGAGGACACCTACCTATGTGCCACGGGATCACTCTATCAAAGTCTATGTGTCCAAAGACTGATGAGGAGATAGAGAGTATGACACATGTGACATATGCCTCGGCAATAGGTAGTATTATGTATGGCATGATCGGATGTCGCATATGCTCTGAGTGTCATGAGCCGTTACCAAGCCAACCCTGGCCAAATGCATTGGAAGGCCGTGAAAGATATTTCTTAAGTACTTAAGAAGGACTAATAATATTTTCATGGTCTATGGGGATGGTGAACTGAAATTGGAAGGCTACACTGATTCTAGCTTCCAATGTGACGTGGATGATTCGAAGTAAACCTCTGGATTTGTATTCATGATCAATGGTGGTGCTGTCTCTTGGAAGAGTTCCAAGCAACACACCGTCGCGGATTCAACCACTGAGGCTGAGTACATCGCAGCATCAGATGCTGCTAAAGAGGCGGTTTGGATAAGGAATTTCGTCCAAGAGTTGGGCGTAATCCCTGAAGGAGTTGGTACAGTCCCGGTGTACTGTGACAACACGGGTGCCGTTGCGCAAGCAAAGGAGCCTAGGTCTCACCCAAGATCCAAACATATACTGAGGAAATACCACATAATCCGGGATATTGTGGCTAGAGGTGACATAGCAGTCGAGAGAGTCGCCTCTGCAGACAACATTGCTGATCCACTTACGAACCCTTGCCAGGACCGTTGTTTGAAAAACATCGCGAAACAATGGGACTGCGTCTGATGAGTAGTTGGCTTTAGGACAAGTGGGAGATTGTTAGAGTAGATGCCCAACTAGCCAACTTGTGGCGTGTGGGTTTTATTGACTCTTTGTATAACGATCTTTATTTATGAAATTCGCATTTCTTTTATGGCATTCTTTATTTTCATTATGCTATAATGTTAACAATTGTGTTGGATAAAGACCTAAAATGCACCATAGTGTATGTTAGATGTGATATTGGATATGATGGCTATCATGAAACACATCTAATAGTCACTGTGTATTCTGAACTCGTTCCTAGTCGATTGGGCCGTCAAAATGAGGATAAGGCTGACCGAGCTTGAGACTAGCATCTGCGATGTGAAGTACCATGTTTCATTGGTGGGGAACATTGTGATGTTCTGAGCATGCAGATGGATAGTGACCTGATGATCTATTGAACTACCCTCGTTCGGACTTTCCAAGTGGTTACCTTTGTCGAGTGGATAAGTCCGAGGTCTTGGTTGTACTGATTAGTCCTCACTACTCGAAACGTCATTGAGACTCTACATGATAGGTGCCTCACTTTGACCCGTTTACCAACTCAGTTGGGGTCATTAGGTGGTGGGATTGGGTGAGGACCCGATGCATGTAGGAGTCGATGCTTTGTTGTCGAGGATTCACCGCTCGCTTTTATGCGTGGATATCCTATGCTATCTGAGGAGGTAATAGTGTGATAAATCTCTGGCCAGAGTACTTGAAGTGTTTTAGATAAATGGGTTTACCTAGTAACACACGTGATGTCACTATTTGATCTCCAAATGTATGCATAGTTATTGGATCTCTAGCGACTCTCGATTTACCAATGGTCGTTGATCTGATCGGGATATATATGTTGAAAGGACCGTATTGTACGCTAACCATGACCGACTGGTTCTTTCAGGCACTATCAGTGATACCTAGGGGATCATGGGGCGATGTTGCTAGGCTCTTTACCATGATCCGATGGGTAAGTCCGAAATTATGATTTCGGAGTCACAATGGTTGTGAGCCCACGGCTAGCTGTATCCCTGAACCATTGAGGATCACACAAGTACTGGTTTCACGATTACTGCACGGAAACTGAGCTCAATGTGTTGAGCATAGGAGGAGGGATTTAGGGAGTGCGAATTCCTAAAAGTCACAGGGGTCAAATTGCAATTTCCATAAAGTTTGGGCTAGTTTGACTATCCTTGAAACTTGGAGGGCCAAACTGCAATTTTGGACTAGGTGGTTTGAAAAATTGTTTTCGCATCATAATACTCAGTTTTAGAAACTGTGTAGATCGGTCCGATCTGATCGTCGATCGGAGTTATGATGAAGCCACGGTGATAGGAATGAACAGAATGTTCATATGGACCTGGGCCCGCCCCAGGTCCATTGGGCCGGTCCAAGCCCATCACATGTTTACTTAAACTTGTCCTAGGGTTGATGTAACACACAACTTTGCATCACACAAACCCTACACACCAAGAGTAGCCGCCCCTCCTCTCCTCCTCACCCTCTCGGCCGCCCACCACCACACGCGCCGCCGCGCCGTCGCCGTGTGCTGCCGCCGCCGCCGTTTCTTACGTGATTGGACTTGTTCCGATCACGTCGACGAGGAGATTCCGTTCGTGACAAATTCGTCAGCTCTTCTAGTGCAGACTGACGAAGGAGCCGTGTTTCCAGTCGTGGACCGGATTAGGAGATCTACCGCCGCCTACCGTTGAAGTGCCGGTTTCCCTGTGAAACTGGTCGGAGCCAGGCGCCTAGACGCCAGCAAGGTATCTTCTTTAAAACATCCTATGTATGTTTTAATGCTTTGATTGTTATGTATTGAACGTTTCCGATGCAAATTTTTGAAACTTCCGCTGTGCCCCGGGAACGGGATCCGGATCTGCCACTGTGGCAACAGTCCGTCGACCGGCATCCGACTCGCACTATGGCTAACAGTCTGTTATTCGTCACAAATAACTTAAACTTTTGAAATATACTTCCTTTAAAAGTTCTGTAAAACTTTCTTTAAATTGCTCTTCTCTGATCTTAATAAGATCACATACATATATAGTTTGCTGTTTTAAAACTAATTTGATGTTTCAAAGCTACTGGGAGTACAATGGAGTCAACAGAAGAAGAAACTTGAATCACGTCTGGATATAGAAATGAAGAAGTAATAGCAGAGCTCTAAGATGTTGAACTGTTTGCTTAAGATTGGTTATAACCCAGAACAGATTAGAGCTACCTTATAATCAGAATTAATGAATCGCGGGATTAAACTTGATTCAATTAGTAGTCCATAGTCAGATTTTTAAACCAGATCAACTCAGAGTATTAAACGGATCTCAAACTTAGGTCAGCTCAGAACAGAAAATTAGATCGGAGCGGGTTGGCCGACTCAGATTAGGAAATTCAACTTTAGCTTAGAACAACCAGACTAGATTAGGAATGTCAAACAAAGTCAACTTAGCTCAGAACGTTCACATCAGCTTTAGCACATTGAAATTCAGCTTAAAACTTGAATCAGTCCAGAGCAATTGAATTGAATCAGATCGCACTTTTAGCTCGGAGAATTTCAAGTGGACCAGCTCAACCTATCAGATCAAAACAGATTTTTAACTAAACCAGCTTTGCTTATAAGCTTGAAACCTCGTCCTTAGCTATCCAGCATGACATGTCCAAAGGAAACGTCCAGAAAATTTTTCTTAAAGCTGCTTTCTTACATCCCAGAAAATTTTGAAAGAAAACTAACTCAAACTTTCGTAAAACGTTTTCCAACAAACATTTCTGGAAACAAAACTCCAGCAAACCATTATTTCACCATGAAATAAACTCTTCGTTTGATTCAAAACCTTTTTCAAACCTTTAAAACTAACACAAACATGAGAGAAAAATAAATATATGTTTCCATGATGCAGCAAGAAACATAATTTTACTTGCCTTAAAAAACGAACAATTGAAAGAGATTTATCCGGCCTTGAACAACCCAGAAGCAATATCGGTCTATTTGAAAAGTTTGAAGCTTCAGTTGGTTTCCTTTCTCAGAGAGCACTGCTTCTCAAAAGTTTTTCTCTACGTGAAGTATTGTGAATGATGGTAAATGGTTATTTTGCATGTATCTATATGAAAATCAAAGATATTTGATTAAAAACACTTTTCTTTGAAAGTGCTACTACCATTTAAAGTGCTATTTTGTTTTCAAAACAAAAGCCCGTGTCAGATCTCGTGCTCTACTCAGAGTTAAACCACACAAACATGGCGGAAGCATACAAAAAGTGGCTTAAAATTTTTGCTTTTGGCCTGACGGTTTAAAACATATAATTTAAAATACAAACATACTTAAAATATCCTAGTTTACAAATACACGATACAACAGTACAGCATTTATACAAACACAATTACCAGTACTACAACGGATAACACAATCCCACAAGCACAGGGCATTCCCCGGCTAACAGTACTAGTACATATATGTTATACGCTAACTGGGACACTCTATCCACCTCCTGGGATACCTCCAGCTGGGTCAAAGCCAAGACCAGCAGAGGAACCTGGGAAACCTGAAAACAATACACAGGAAACACCGCCAGCCCCAGAGGGACCTCGGGGTCAAACCCCCAGTACGGAGAGCAGCATAAGCAGCATAAGGAAAACACAGATAAATATGCACATGCTATGCAAGGGATCAAGGCTACAACCGAAAGCAGGGAGCCAAAGGATCTCAACAACAGCTCAACAGCAAGGTCTGATCAAAGGAACAAGCAGTAGTGGCCACGGGTATACTGAGCACATGGGAGCTACCCACTCATCTCCAGTACACCATACCAGGAGATTGAGGTATGGGAGTTACCCGCTCAGCCTCCAAGGTATACGGGAACTACCCGCTCGTCCTTGAACATAGAATCCTGGTACTCACAATTCAACAGAACAGGCATAGCTAGCAAAACAGAGCTCGACAGCAATATGCGGGTATGCAAATGCAACAGCTGATATTATAACACAGACACAAGTAATAACAGCACAGAGCATACACAGCAAGCAAGAATATAATCCATGCTCAATCCTAAGCTGTAAACAAGATCACATCCGTACCTCAAGTCTTATGAGCTATAATTACAACAAAGCAGATTGCCACAATGACGCAGATCCACCACCTGCTCAACGGCAACACAACAACTGCTCAAAGACCGAAGCACATAAAAGCAACAGCCGGGATCTACACTCAACCAGCACTATCCTACCTCATCAAACAGCACAGAAAGCTCTAACAAGCTTAAAGGCAGGATCTGAACTTACCCCAAAAAGCTAGGAGCGAAATCCGACGCTTATGCCAACAGACTACACAAGGGAGATGTCTTCGCACACCTCACCAGCTTCAAGAAAGCGTTTGAAAACAATATCCAAACGAAGAGTCTCAGCAAGAGGAGTCTAACGCTACCACTCTCGCCTTCGTCGGAGCTGCCTACCGCCGAAAAACGAAGAAGATAAGGTTCGGGGAACAGTAGCTAGGGTATCGTGACAGAATTTGGCAATCGGGAAAATATTTTAAGTGTCGGGAACAATAATAGAGAACAAAGCTAAGCTCTCCATTAAATCTCACTTCTGACAGAAATTGGAAATAGCTCAACCGACAACTTAAACTATCGCAACTAATATTCCCGCTCGCAAAATAGATCTTGCAACAGATCTCTCACTAAGCCAAAACAGTGATCGCTACTAACTCAAATGACGTCGCAAAAAACTACTGTCGCAACTGGACACGTCACCCGCTACTCACTGCTGAATACTAACCAACAGCTGTTAGCAACACAACAACAGTTCTCTCACCCAGCTGACGCTAACGCAACTCACAGCTGATCTTCTTCGCTAACCCCAAAACACTGTCGTTCCAACTAATCCAAACGATGACGTAGAAGCACCCGCTACCGAAACACTCTAGCGTACCCTATACTGCTCAGCAACTGCTGATCTCGCCACAACTGCTGAAACAACCACTCAGCGATAGCTGCTGACGTCACCACTGCTGAGCGCCAACATTCAGCGATGACCTGCGCTAACTACTGAACAGCTTACGCGAAAGAACTCAACTAACCATGTGAGGATTGAGAAGTTAGATTAGTGATTAATTGATTTGATTTGGGATTAATCACGTGTGTTTTGAGGAATTTGCGAAAGGATTGAAATTTCTGCTGAATTCGAAAGCTGTATCGTTGGTTTAAGAATGAGAAATATCGATTTTTGGTGAAGTCAACGCTGGTCAAAGTTACTGTAGCTCCTGCTGGTGGAATTGGAATCAGCAGATATGGTGACATCAGCGTGACGCATGAAGATCTGCTGGCTTTGGTGCGAATTGAAGTTGCTGCTGGCAGACATCGCGCATAGCGTGAGATTGAGCGAGGAAGTGACGCGTGTTAGTCAACATTTTGGAATGTTGACTATTGAATTCAGCAGATGCGCTTGTGATGACGTATTCCTTACTGCTGGTAGTGATTGCGTTGTGTTGGTTGCTGCTGATCAGCAGGCGCGCTTATGCAAGAGCGTTAAGAAGCGGTGTCGTTTGATTAAGTGGAAACGCTGCGTTTTGGAGCTTTGTGTTTAGAGATCAGCTGTTGGCAGCTTTGCTTACGTATATGAAATGACGTCGTTGGATTTAGTAGATGCGTTGTCGTTTTGAGTGTTTTCTCGCGACCAGCAGATAGATTGCTTTGTAGCGAGAGCTGTTGTCTGCTGGTGGTTGCTCAGTGTCGTTTTGTAGCGTTTTCGTGCGATTGTTGTTTAGTCGTTGCTGCTGATTTTACGAAAATAAAAGGGAAGATTGCTGCTGATAGACTTCTGCTGAATACTTCGATGGATCTTAGTGAATCAGCAGGCGAGGTTTGAAGAGGTATTTATCGAAGTGTTGATTGACACTTAGAAATATTTTGAACCAGCCATATCTTATCTCTTCTTCTCCAAACCCTCGTCGAATTACTGTTCACCGAGACATTTCTTCCCTAGATTTCCATCGCATCCAGCCTTTGTTTTTGGAGATCTTTGTGGCGCTGAATTCCCCTTGCTTAGCTCTTTCGTTTGCTACCCATTTGAGAAGTTGTATTTCGCTGGAAGTGGAAACGCGAAGCTGCTGGACTTCGAAGCTTTTGAGAAAAGTCTGTGCGTGCGTTCTTTTGCTAGCGTGAGCTTTTGGGTGAGCAATTCTTGTGGTTTGAGCTCGGTTTTTAGTAGTCTAAGTCTGCGTAGAAGTGTAGAATTTGGATTAGCTTCTGGCAGTAGGTTTAGCGTGATTATGATTAAGAATTTAGCTAAGATATTAGCTGTGTTGTAACAGATTTCAGCTTCCAGGAAGTGTCCTGCTGCGTGATTTGAGCCAGGAGGAATCTGTTAGGTAATTCGAAGGAGGAAAGGTACGAATTGAGCAGCCCTTAGCAGTTGGAGCGTGGACATGTTTATCTTTCGATGTTATGAATTGCGGTTATGTGATTTACGTGGAACAGTTTGATGAATTGATTGAGCTTTTCATTATGTTTGCACGTATTATGAATTGTATGAATTATGCATTGATATCGAATGGCATTCATGCATACATCTTGAGCCTGAATTGATAATTGAATTGATTACCTGATTGGGTGCCACGTTGTGACTGGCCGACTGTGGAGTCGTGTCCGAAAAGTCCAACGCTATCGTCGGAGTGGTGACTACCGGATTCGAGTGTCTACCACCGAGCTGTGATGGGATGACGGGCTCCGATGATCACGGACCGATGATTTCCACCGGCTGATTGGCTGTGTGTGGTATAGAGGCTTGATTTGAGTTGCCAGTTGATAGACTGGTCTAGCTATCCGATTTCTTGATAGCCCTCATGCATTCATAGAATTGATTTATAGCATGTTGCATGTTTACCTGCTTTGATAGCTCTTCGTACTGAGGCTTGACCTCGTATTTGTTTCATGCTTTGTCTTGCTGGGTCTGCGTGCCCATTTGCAGGAGCTTTAGGTAACCAAGCTGGGCAGAGTGGAAGTTCAGCTGGTCGATCCCCTCATCCCTGAGTCCCAGTTTACTTATGATATGTATTGAACCGGGGGATGCCCCGTGTTTTATTGTATTTGGGGATCTGTATTTTGAATTGAATTATTTGGTTACTTGTGGTATGAGTTTGAGTTAACTTATATTTTGAATATCGAATATTTTGAATGTATGATTTGAAGTTCAGGCCATTGTATTTCGAAAAATTTTTAAGCCCTGATTTTAAGCTTCCGTGATTATGCGCTTATTATGTGTTAATTGATACTAATTAGCACGGGGCCTGACAAACCAAAGTTGTTCTAAGGGCTAAAACAAAACCCGATAGCTTCTCTAAGCTCAACAACTCAAAGCTGATCTCAACAAAACCCGATTAATTAACTCAATTAATCTCATCAGCTTTCGGGTCTCACATCTCTCCCCCACTAAAACAGGATTTCATCCTCGGAATCGATCAACTCCAAAACAAGAGTTCAAGATAACTGGGGAAAGAAATACAAGCAACTACTGGAACTAAAACTGTCAGGCCTCGTGCTAATTACTCAAGACAATAGCAATTAAGCACATAATCACGAAAGCGAAAAATCGGGCTTAAAAATTTTCGAAATATAATTGGACCTGAACTTAAAACATCATTCAAAATATTCATAATCAAAATACGAATTGACTCAAACTCATATAAAATAGGTAACACAATTATCAATTCAAATACAGATCCCCAAAATACATAAGACACGGGGCATCCCCCGGGTTCGATTCATAAATAAAATAACTGGGACTCATGGAAATGGGGATCGACCAGCTGAACCTCCACTCTGTTCAGCTTGGTTACCTGAAGATCCTGAAAATGGGTAACACAGACCCAAACAACACAAAAGCAGGAAAACAAATACGAGGTCAAGCCTCAGTACGAAGAGCTATCTAAACAGCTAAACATGCAACATGCTATAAACCAATGCTATGAATGCATGAGGGCTATCAAAGATCGGATAGCTAGACCAGCAAGTCGACTAGCAATCATATTGATCGAGCCTCTGTACCACGCACAGCAAGTCAGCCGATGAAAATCATCGGTCCGTGATCTTCAGGGCCCGTCAGCCCATCACAGCTCGGTGGTCTTCAGACACGACAAGTGAGTCGGTCACCACTCCGATGATAGCGTTGGACTTTTCAGGCACAACAAGTCAGTCGGCCAGTCACAACGTGGCTCTCAATCAGGTCATAAATCAATCTGTCAGGCTCAATATGTATGCATGAATTCCAATTCAATAATCAATGCACAATGCATACAATTCATTACGTGAAACAGCATATATAATTCAAACAATTCAACAGACTACCACGTAAATTCACATAATCAGATCAGCAAGTTCATAACATCGATCACAGCCATGTCCACGCTCAAAGTGTTAAATCTGCTCAATTTGTACCTTCAACGACTAAATTATACCTCAACAGACTCTGCAAAAGCACGGAAATACCAACAGTGCAAACCAGCTTTCACCTAATATCCTCAACCACTGCAAAAGCTGTCCAGAACCTCAAATCCAGAAACTCAAACCAGCAGAAGAACCAAAGAATTTCTCTGTACGAGGACACGGCAACTTCGCACTTCT
Source organism: Dorcoceras hygrometricum (assembly GCA_001598015.1). Lineage (NCBI taxonomy): Eukaryota > Viridiplantae > Streptophyta > Magnoliopsida > Lamiales > Gesneriaceae > Dorcoceras > Dorcoceras hygrometricum. Next base: position 145,477 of record KV001797.1, on the reverse strand, counting down.
TCTCCAACGTTGATTCAGGGCTTCAAATGGGTAGCAATCGAAAGAGCAACTCACAAAGAATCCAGCGCCACCAAAATCACTCAAATCATCGGTGGAGAACGGCGGTAATTGACGGAATAAAAGTCACGGTGAACAGTAGCTATTCGAGGGTTTGAGAAAGGAGATAAGAAATATCGGGTTCTAAAATATTTCTAAGTGTCGATCAACACTTCTATATATATATCTCTAAATCCACCAGCTGCTGTTCCTCTAATTAGTCGTTGAGAAATGCTACATTAGAAATCTTATAACAGTAACCAGCTTTTGCTCTCAACAAAACCAGTCGCAACAACCAGTCGTTGTATTCTCAAAAGACGTCGCAAAGCTTCACCAGCTGACAACAGATATCTCTTGTGAAGCAACCAAAAGCTGGTAACAGATCTCTTCAAAAACCCATCAGCGACTGATCTCGCGAAATTACACAAAACGACGACGCGTCAACTAATCTAAACGACACCGTAATGGTTACGTAAGCATTGCTGCCAACAGCTGTCAGCTGGTCACCCAGCCGCAACGCATTCCTCGCAACAATACTCTCGCGACTGGTACCAGACGCAACACTCAAAACGTAGCGTTTCAACTTATCAAAACGACGTCGCACAGCATACGTCATCCTATCTATCGACAGATATCTCGCGACTGGTTCCTCAAACCATCGATTGGTCGCTCCTTCTAACGCAACTACTTCCAGCAGATAACAACGCGTCACGCTTACGTCATCTCTACTGATTCAAAAATTCACCAGCTAAGAGCTACAGTACTGTTGACCCGCATTGACTACCAAAAATTCGCTACGACTGGTGTCTAAACCATAGCGCAACGTCTGAATTACAATGGGGAATCAGATTTCACACGCAAAACCTTCAAAATTCATGCGATTAATTCCAAATCACTACGATTAATCACAAACCAAATTCTGATTCCTCACATTCTCCCCACCTTAAGAGATTTCGTCCTCGAAATAAAGGCAAACTCAGGGAAAATCAATCAAACAATCAGAATACGAAACAGAAATTCATCTAACGAAATCAAGGCAAACTCAGGGAAAATCAATCAAACAATCAGAATACGAAACAGAAATTCATCTAATTCAAACCCAAGAGTTCAAGATAACTGGGCAATCAACAAATGACAACTAGGGAAGAACATAACCACAAACCAAAATCTAATACAATGTCTACTCAAATAGATGCGGCCACTCGCGCTGCATTTTCTCTTCCGGTTCCCAAGTTGCTTCTTCTTTGCCATGCTTGCTCCATTGGACCATCACCAACGGAACTACTTTGTTCCTCAGCTGCTTCTCCTTCCTATCCAAAATCTGAACTGGATATTCAACATAACTCAAGGCAGAATCTAGCTCAACTTCATCGATTCTCAACACATAGGACGGATCTGGCTCATATTTTCTCAACATTGACACATGAAAAACATCATGCATCGCTGCTAAATCCTCAGGAAGCCTCAATCGATAAGCCAACTGTCCAATCCGCTCGACAATCTCAAAAGGACCAACGAATCTAGGAGCTAATTTGCCTTTAAATCTAAAGCGCATCACGCTCTTGAAAGGAGAAACTTTGAAGAATACTCGATCGCCAACCTCAAATTCTAACGGTCGACGCCTTCGGTTAGCATAGCTAGTGAATCGATCTTGTGCAGCCTTCATTCTACTTCGAATCAAATCAATCTGATCTTTCATATGCTGCACAATTCAGGGGTAGAAAGCTATATCTCACAAACTTCTTCCCAACAAATCGGAGATCTGCATTTTCGACCATACAAAGCTTCAAATGGAGCCATTCCGATAGTCACTTGGTAGCTGTTGTTATACGAAAACTCAACCAAGGACAACGAATCCTACCAGCCACCAATGAAATCCATCACAACCGCTCGCAGCATATCCTCTAAAGTCTGGATGGTCCGCTCAGATTGACCATCTGTCTGTGGGTGATAGGCTGTACTCATAGCCAATCTCGAACCCATCGCTACCTGCAAGCTCTTCCAAAATCGGGAAGTGAATCTTGGATCTCTATCGAACACTATCGAAACAGGAACTTCATGCAATCTCACCACATGGTCGATATACAGCTTCACCATTTTCTTCATTTAACACCTCACGTCATAGGGAATAAAATGGGCTGACTTCGAAAGTTTATCAATCACCACCCAAATCGCATCGCATCCCCTACCCGACCGAGGTAAATGAGTCACAAAGTCCATGGAGATGTGCTCCCAATTCCATTGGGGCACCTCCAAACTCTGTAGAAATCCACCAGGTCTCATTCTCTCAGCCTTGACCTGTTGGCAATTCAAACATCTAGCAACAAAACCAGAGATGTCGCTCTTCATGCCTTCCCACCAGTAGTGAGATTTCAAGGCATGGTACATCTTTCTCTCGCTCGGATGCACACTTTACTGGCTACAATGCGCTTCATTCATTATGATTTCCTTCAAATCGATCAAGTTCGGAACCACCCATCTTCCTCAAAATCTCAGACATCCATCCGAAGAAATAGAGAAATCATCAGACTGACCACTTCGGGCTTTAATCTTCAACTCATGAACATAAGGATCAGTACTCTGCGCCTCCCTGATGTCACTCACAATCTACGGTTCTACTTGAATCGAAGAAACCATAAAGTACTGATCACCCGGCTGGAATCTCCAACCAGAAGTACTCAACTGCTCGTAGACTTTAGAGACACTCAAAGACGAAAGCATCGCAGGCTGGGTCTTCCTACTCAATGCATCGACAACTGAGTTCATCCGCCCTGGCTGATACTGAATCTCACAGTTAAAGTCCTTGAGCAATTCCATCCAACCCGTTCTGCATCAAAACACATCCCAAACCATTGAGAGAAGCGTCGGAGCACACAACAAATCCTCCGGATCCAGACGGTAGAGACAAAACAGGAGCGGTAGTCAACTTCTCCTTCAACGTCTGAAAACTGAACTCGCACTCGTCAGTCCAAACAAACCTCTTATCCTTCTGAGTCAATTGAGTCAAAGGCCTGGCTATCGAAGAGAACCTCTCGATAAAATGCCTGTAATAGCCAGCCAATCCCAAGAAACTGAGGATCTCGAAAATGTTCCTAGGTATCTCCCAGTTAAGAACTGCTTCGACCTTACTCGAATCCACGGAAATTCCTTGCGCCGGAATCACATGACCCAAAAAGATAATCCGATCTAGCCAAAATTCACACTTGCTGAACTTGGCGTACAATTGCGAGTCTCTCAATCTCTGCAACACCAGTCTAAGATGCTCCTTATGCTCTCTCAAGCTCCTCGAGTACACTAGGATGTCATCTATGAAGACAATCACGAATCGATCAATGTACTCGCTGAAGATGCGATTCATCAAATCCATGAAAACAGCTGGGGCATTCGTCAACCCAAACGGCATGACCAGGAACTCATAATGCCCATATCGAGTCCGGAAAGCTGTCTTCGCCACATCAGCGTCTCTGATCCGCAACTGGTGATAACCAGAGCCCAAATCAATCTTCGAGTAAACGATCAATCCCTGCAACTGATCGAACAAGTCATCAATCCTCGGCAAAGGATACTTGTTCTTCACCGTCGCTTTGTTCAACTGTCGGAAATCCACGCACATCCTCTGTCAGGCCCCGTGCTAATTACTAACAATTAACACATAATTAGCGCATAAACACGGAAGCTTAAAATCAGGGCTTAAAAATTTTTCGAAATAAAATGGACCTGAACTTCAAATCATACATTCAAAATAGCGATAATTAAAATATGAGTTGACTCAAACTCCAACACAACAGGTATCAACATAATATCAATCAAGTACAAATCCCCAATACATGATAACACGGGGCATCCCCCGGTTCAATACATATCATATATAGACTGGGACTCAGGGACGCGGGGATCGACCAGCTGAACTTCCACTCGGTCCAGCTTGGTTACCTGAAGTTCCTGCAAATGGGCAACACAGACCCAAACAAAAACAAAATCAGGAAACAAGTACGAGGTCAAGCCTCAGTACGAAGAGCTATCAAAGCAGATAAACATGCAACATGCTATAAATCAATGCTATGAATGCATGAGGCTGTCAAAGGAAATCAGTCAGCTAGACCGGTGTAACAACCGGCAAATCATATCATGTCGCCTCTATAACGCGGTCTATCAACCGGGAAATCATCGGTCCGTGATCATCGGGGCCCGTCAGCCCATCACAGCTCGGCGGTAGACACTCGTATCCAGTAGTCACCGCTCCGACGATAGCGTTGGACTTTTCGGGCACGACAAATCAGTCGACCAGTCACAACGTGGCATCCAATCAGGTTATCAAATCAAATCTGTAAATCAGGCTCAAGATGTATGCATGAATGCTATTCAATACCCATGCTCAATACATACAATGCCTAAACGTAAAAACAGTATGCATACTCAACCAAAAACAGCAACTGGTTCACGTAGGCACATAACAGTAAAGCCACAGATTTCACAACATCGAATTATAGACATGTTCAAGCTCAAAGCTGCTAAGGGCTGCTCAATTCGTACCTCTCTTCCTCAATTTACCTAACAGATTTCTCCTGGTTCAATTCACGTAGCAGGAACTTCCAGGAAGCTGAAATCTGTTACAACATAGCTAATATCTTAGCTCAATTCAGCTACACAATCACGCTAATCCTACGGCCAGAAGCATACTTCAATCCTACACTTCTTCGCAGGCATTAACTACTAAAAACCGAGCTCAAACTACAAGAAATGCTCACCCAAAAGCTCAAAAGAAACAACGGTAGAATCTGCTCAACGAAACCAGCAACTCACGAACGAGCAGGGCCTACGGGATTCTCAACTCGTTGCTCCTAGCTTCCAAACCTAGTATCAATCGGGAAGAGAAAGTCTCACCCAAAAGCGCAAAAGAAACAACGGTAGAATCTGCTCAACGAAACCAGCAACTCACGAACGAGCAGGGCCTACGGGATTTCTCAACTCGTTGCTCCTAGCTTCCAAACTAGTATCAATGGGAAGAGAAAGTCTCAAGGAGTCCAGCGCCACCAAGAACGTCAAAAACAGAGGCTGGAATCGACGGGAAAATGGCGATTGAAAAAGATGGTGAACAGTAGCTATTTCGAGGGTTTGGAAAAGAGGAGATAAGAAATATCTGGCTCAAAATAATTCTAAGTGTCGATCAACACTTCTATAAATACCTCTTAAATCCTCGCCTGCTGATCACTAAAATCAATCGAAGTGACCAGCAGAAGTCTATCAGCAGCAGCCCTCTTTTCCTTTCGTTAAATTCA
>KV001797.1:89983-107391 GCA_001598015.1 Dorcoceras hygrometricum | reverse complement strand
GTCTTCAGACACGACAAGTCAGTCGGTCACCACTCCGATGATAGCGTTGGACTTTTCAGGCACAACAAGTCAGTCGGCCAGTCACAACGTGGCTCTCAATCAGGTCATAAATCAATCTGTCAGGCTCAATATGTATGCATGAATGCCAATTCAATAATCAATGCACAATGCATACAATTCATTACGTGAAACAGCATATATAATTCAAACAATTCAACAGACTGCCACGTAAATTCACATAATCAGATCAGCAAGTTCATAACATCGATTACAGCCATATCCACGCTCAAAGCTGTTAAATCTGCTCAATTCGTACCTTCAATGACTGAATTCTACCTCAACAGACTCTGCAAAAGCACGGCAATACCAACAGTGCAAACCAGCTTTCACCTGATATCCTCAACCACGGCAGAATCTGTCCAGAACCTCAAATATGTTAAGGAAACTCAACCATCAACTCATATCTAGTTCAAATCTAAACTTCGAAGCATCCTAGACAACGGTCAGAACCTTGCTCTAGTTCTACAAGTCTACCGAAGCTAGAAACAACAAGATTTGCTCACCCAGAAACTCAAACCAGTAGAAGAACCAACGAATTTCTCTGTACGAGGACACGGCAACTTCGCACTTCTTCTACAACGTTGATTCAGGGCTTCAAATGGGTAGCAATCGAAAGAGTAACTCACAACGAATCCAGCGCCACCAAAATCACTCAAATCATCGGCGGAGAACGGCGGTAATTGACGGAATAAAAGTCACGGTGAACAGTAGCTATTCGAGGGTTTGAGAAAAGAGATAAGAAATATTGGGTTTTAAAATATTTCTAAGTGTCGATCAACACTTCTATATATATATCTCTAAATCCACCAGCTGATGTTCCTCTAATCAGTCGTTGAGAAATGCTACAGTAGAAATCTTATAACAGGTAACCAGCTTTTGCTCTCAACAAAACCAGTCGTTGTATTCTCAAAAGAACATCAAAACGACACCGTTCCAACTAACTCAAACGACGTCGCAAAGCTTCACCAGCTGACAACAGATATCTCTTGTGAAGCAACCAAAAGCTGATAACAGATCTCTTCAAAAACCCATCAGCGACTGATCTCGCGAAATTACACAAAACGAAGACGCGTAAACTAATCTAAACGACGCCGTAATGGTTACATAAGCATTGCTGCCAACAGCTGGTCACCCAGCCGCAACGTATTCCTCACAACAATACACTCGCGACTGGTACCAGACGCAACACTCAAAACGCAGCGTTTCAACTTATCAAAATGACGTCGCACAGCATACGTCATCCTATCTGTCGACAGATATCTCGCGACTGGTTCCTCAAACCATCGACTGGTCGCTCCTTCTAATGCAACTACTGCCAGCAGATAACAACGCGTCACGCTTACGTCATCTCTACTGATTCAAAAATTCACCAGCTGAGAGCTACAGTACTGTTGACCCACGTTGACTACCAAAAATTCGCTACGACGGATGTCTAAACCATAGCGCAACGTCTGAATTACAATGGGGAATCAGATTTCACACGCAAAACCTTCAAAATTCATGCGATTAATTCCAAATCACTACGATTAATCACAAACCAAATTCTGATTCCTCACAAAAACAATATCTACTCAAACAGATGCGGCCACTCACGATGCATCTTCTCTTCCAGTTCCCAAGTAGCTTCTTCTCTACCGTGCTTGCTTCACTGAACCATCACCAAGGGAATGGTTTTATTCCTCAGCTGTTTCACCTTTCTATCCAAGAACTGCCAGGGATACTCAACATAGCTCAAAGTCCTATCTAACTCAACCTCGTCAGTTCTCAACACATGCGAGGGATCTGGCTCATACTTCCTCAGCATCGAAACATGAAACACATCATGTAAGGAAGACAAATCTGGTGGCAACAACAGCCGATAAGCCAAAGGACCAATCCTCTCTAAGATCTCATAAGAACCAACATAGCGAGGAGCTAACTTATCCTTGAGACCAAATCTCATAACACTGCGGAAAGGAGAAACCTTAAGGAAAACTAGATCACCAACCTCAAACTCTAAAGGCCTACGCCTCTTATTCGCATAACTGGCTTGGTGATCTTGAGCAGCTTTCATTCTTTGGCGAACCAAGTCCACCTGATCTCTCATCTGCTGCACAAACTCTGGGAAAGACAGCTGCTTCTCCCCCACTTCTTCCCAACATTCTGGCGATCTACACTTTCTGTCATACAAAGCTTCAAATGGTGTCATGCAAATCGTGACCTGATAGCTGTTATTGTAGGAAAAATCAACCAAAGACAACGAGTCTTGCTAGCTACCACTGAAGTCCATCACAACAGCTCTCCACATATCCTCTAAAATCTGGATAGTTCTCTCCGATTGGCCATCTGTTTGGGGGTGATACGCGGTACTCATAGCCAATCTAGTTCCCAAAGTTGTTTGCAAACTCTTCCAAAACCTGGAAGTAAATCGAGGATCACGATCTGAAACAATCGAAACTGGCACATCATGTAAATGCACCACAAAATCTATGTACCGCTTCGCCATCTTCTTCAAAGAATAGCTCATGTTGTAGGGAATGAAATGCGCAGACTTCGACAATCTGTCTACCACAACCCACACAGCATCACAACCTCTGCTGGAACGGGGCAAATGTGTGACAAAATCCATAACTATGTGCTCCCAATTCCATTGGGGCACCTCTAAGCTATGCAACAAACCATCAGGTCTCATCCTCTCTTCCTTGACTTGCTGACAATTCAGACATCGGGCTACAAAATCAGCAACATCACTCTTCAAACCTGACCACCAGTAATGCTGCTTCAAGGCATGATACATCTTCCTTGCACCATGATGGACATTGTATCTACTGCAGTGCGCTTCTCGCAAGATCTCTTCTCTCAAATCAATCAGATTTGGCACAACAAGCCTGCCACGAAACCTCAAACAACCATCAGAAGAAACAGAATACTCCTCAAGCTGACCAGCTCTCACCTTCAGCTTTAACTCATGGATGGATGGATCAGTCCTCTGAGCTGCTCTAATGCTAGAAACAAGCTGTGGTTCAACTTGAAAAGAAGACACCACAACATAATCCTCAGCAGGGTAAAACCTCCAACCAGTAGTGCTAAGATGCTCATGGACCTTCGAAATCTGCATCGAAGCCAGCATTGCCACTTGAGCCTTTCTGCTCAATGCATCAGCAACTACATTCATCTTCCCAGGCTGGTATTTGATCTCACAATAAAAATCTTTTAACAGCTCCATCCATCTACGATGTCTCATGTTCAAATCTGACTGAGAAAACAGATACTGAAGACTCTTGTGGTCGGAGTACACCACAAATTGCTCACCATACAGGTAGTGGCGCCAAATCTTCAAATCAAAAACCACTGCTGCTAACTCCAAATCATGAACTGGGTAACGAGTCTCATGCGGCTTCAACTGTCGAGAGGCATAAGCAATGACTCGACCATTCTGCATCAACACACAACCCAATCCATTCAAGGAAGCATCTGCACAAACTACAAAACCACCTGAACCACATGGCAGAGCTAACACAGGTGCAGAAGTTAGCTTCTCTTTGAGCAACATAAAACTACTCTCACATTGCTCAGTCCGCACAAAACGCTTGTCTTTCTGAGTCAACTGCGTCATTGGCTTAGCTATACTAGAGAATCCTTCGATAAAACGACGATAATAGCCAGCCAAATCCAAGAAACTACGAATCTCAGCAACACTCTTGGGACGATCCCAGTTAAGAACAGCCTCAACCTTACTGGGATCCACAGAAATACCATCAACAGAGATCACATGACCCAGAAACACAACTCGGTCTAACCAAAACTCGCACTTGGAAAACTTGGCATACAGCTGCGAGTCTCGAAGCTTCCGAAGAACTAGCATCAAATGCTCTTTGTGCTGCAACGGAGTCTTAGAGTACACCAAAATGTCATCGATAAACACAATCACAAACTGATCGATGAACTCTCAAAAAACTCTATTCATCAAGTCTATGAAAACTGCGGGAGCATTCGTCAATCCAAAAGGCATAACTAGAAACTCGTAATGCCCATACCTCGTACGAAACGCAGTCTTCTCAACATCCTGCTCACGGATGCGCAAATGATGATACCCAGAAAGCAGATCGATCTTCGAAAACACGGCAGAACCTTGCAACTGGTCAAAAACAATCATCGATCCTAGGCAAAGGGTACTTGTTCTTCACTGTCGCCTTGTTCAACTGCCTAAAGTCGATATACATCCTCATCGACCCGTCCTTCTTCTTGACAAACAAAATAGGCGTTCCCCACGGGAACATGCTAGGCCTAATGAATCTCTTCTCCAGAAAATCACTAAGCTGCTCCTTAAGCTCCCTCAACTCAGCAGGCGCTAAACGATACGAAGCACGCGAAATCGGAGCTGTACCAGGAACCAACTCAATGCTGAAGTCTATCTCCCGCCTCGGAGAAAAACCAGGAATCTCCTCAGGAAACACATCCGGGAAATGTCGAACCACAGGGACTCTACTAAGCTCTACACTCGAAGAAGAAGATGCATCTAAGGCATATATCATAAAACCAACATTCTCAAGCGACAACAGGCTGAACATCTCCATCGCAGAGACTAAAGGGATCTTCAACTGGGAATCTTGGCCGTAGAAATTCCATTTCTCGCCAGACTGGGGCCTAAATCGCACAACGCCATGGAAACAATCCATAGTGACCCTATAGCTAGACAACACGTTCATTCCCACTATACAGTCAAAATCCCACATCACTTGCCTGATCAGGTTGGCTAACAACACACTCTTGCCAAACCTAAGAACACCATTCAACAAAATCTCCTGGGAGAACAGGCTCGCACCGGCAGGAGTCGTAACAGATACAATATTACACAAAGGAGTGGTATGAAAACCAGCTCAACCATAAATGCGTCAGAAATAAAAGAATGCGACGCTCCTGTATCAAACAACACACGCGCAGGAAAATCAAAAACAAAGCAAGTACCTTGGATAATCCCGCCACCCGGTGTGCCTTCCTCTTGCTCCCTGGTCATGGCGTTCACTTGGGCAAACTGAGGTCCAGAAAACTGAGGGTGGAAAGACTGTCGAAACCGCGAAGGACCAGGCTGCTGAAACGGCCTAAACTGAGGATCCCCCAACCTCTGCTGCTGAACAGGAAAAGCAGAACGACATCTAGACGATCCACCTCGACCCTGCGGTGGAACTGCGGTATGCTGCAATCCAGACAAATGACACACTATGGCAAAGTGCCCGTACTGACCACAGACATTACAAGAACCCTGCACACCTACACATTGCGCTGTAGGGTGCCTTCCACCACACTGGCCACAATACTCAACCTTGGTACCACCGCTGCTGGAGCTACCAGAACCAGAAGAACTCGAACCAGACTTCTTCTTAAACTGCTTACCACGAGGCCGAAACCTCTGATGACCAAACTGTTGGGCTACATGTTGCTGTTGTTGGGGTGGCTGAGACGACTGCACATACTGGGAAGGTTGCGCCCCCTGAACCACTGGACGACTACTCTGCGCCACCTGCGGCCTACCACGATACTGACGGTTCCTCAAACCTTCCTCGATATCGATCGCACTGTCCACCGCCTCTGCATAGCTCTTCGGCGAGCTAGCCAAAACCAATGAATACAACTCCTCGTTCAACCCCTCAAGAAATCTAGTTCTCTTCGCTCTCTCCCGACCAGAACATGCGGCACGTATGCAAGAAGGGAAGAAAACCTACGGGCATACTCTCTAGCAGACATACTTCCCTGCTCCAAGTTATCGAACTCACGCTCACGGGCGTTCACGTAGGACTCCGGGACATACTCTTGACGAAAAGCAACACAAAAACTGTCCCAAGTAATTCCTACTCCAGTCTCTTCCAAAGTCCTCGATGCGCCTCTCCACCAACGCTCCGCACCTTTCCTCAACTGGAAAGTGGTCAGACTCAACTTGAGATCATCATCATACTGCACACGGTTAAACAAACCAGTGACATGCTGTAACCACGAATCTGCATCAGCACTAGACTCGTCACCATTGAAAACCTGAGGATTCATACGCTGAAACCTCGCCATGACAAGCTCCATGTCATTCACTCGGGCAGCCAACTCATCAACCTCATCCTCGGCCTTCCTATCGGTACCACGATGGGGAAAACTACGTTGATCACCTTCTGTCTGACCTTCAGACTCTTCCAGAATCTGCCCTCTACCTCTACCCCTACGTTTAGACGGCATCTAAGAAACACTAAGAGGGTAAGATCACAACAGAACAGATACAGCACAATCAAATACAGCAAATAGATCACATAACCAAGCACATGCAACACACAACACTGTGTCTAGACTCAAGTGTGATCAACAGAAATCGAGCTTATCCCAGCTTAAGCTCTGATACCAAAAATGTCAGACCTTGTGCTCTACTCAGAGTTAAACCACACAAACATGGCGGAAGCATACAAAAAGTGGCTTAAAATTTTCGCTTTTGGCCTGACGGTTTAAAACATATAATTTAAAATACAATCATACTTAAAATATCCCAGTTACAAATACACGATACAAAAGTACAGCATTTATACAAACACAATTACCAGTACTACAACGGATAACACAATCCCACAAGCACAGGGCATTCCCCAGCTAACAGTACTAGTACATATATACTATACGCTAACTGGGACACTCTATCCACCTCCTGGGGCACCTCCAGTTGGGTCAAAGCTACGACCAACAGAGAAACCTGGGAATCCTGAAAACAATACACAGGCAACAACACCAGCCCCAGAGGACCTCGGGGTCAAACCCCCAGTACGGAGAGCAGCATAAGCAGCATAAGGAAAACACAGATAAATATGCACATGCTATGCAAGGGATCAAGGCTACAACCGAAAGCAGGGAGCCAAGTCACCGCTCAGCCTCCAAGGTATACGGGAACTACCCGCTCGTCCTTGAACATAGCATCCTGGTACTCACAATTCAACATAACAGGCATAGCTAGCAAAACAGAGCTCGACAGCAATATGCGTGTATGCAAATGCAACAGCTGATATTATAACACAGACACAAGTAATAACAGCACAGAGCATACACAGCAAGCAAGAATATAATCCATGCTCAATCCTAAGCTGTAAACAAGCTCACATCCGTACAAGTCTTCTGAGTTATAATTACAACAAAGCAGATTGCCACAATGACGCAGACCCACCACCTGCTCAACGGCAACACAACAACTGCTCAAAGACCGAAGCACATAAAAGCAACAGTCGGGAGCTACACTCAACTAGCGCTATCCTACCTCATCAAACACCACAGAAAGCTCTAACAAGCTTAAAGGCAGGATCTGAACTTACCCCAAAAAGCTAGGAGCGAAATCCGACGCTTATGCCAACAGACTACACAAGGAAAATGTCTTCGCACACCTCACCAGCTTCAAGCAAGCGTTCGAAAACAATATCCAAACGAAGTGTCTCAGCAAGAGGAGTCTAACGCTACCACTCTCGCCTTCGTCGGAGCTGCTTACCGCCGAAAATCGAAGAAGATAAGGTTCGGGGAACAGTAGCTAGGGTATCGCGACAGAAGTTGGCAATCGGGAAAATATTCTAAGTGTCGGGAACAATAACAGAGAACAAAGCCAAGCTCTCCATTAAATCTCACTGCTGACAGAAACTGGAAACAGCTCCACCGACAACTTAAACTATCGCAACTGATATTCCCGCTCGCAAAACAGATCTTGCAACATATCTCTCACTAAGCCAAAACAGTGATCGCTACTAACTCAAACGACGTCGCAAAGAACTACTGTCGCAACTGGACACGTCACCCGCTACTCACTGCTGAATACTAACCAACAGCTGTTAGCAACGCAACAACAGTTATCTCACCCAGCTGACGCTAACGCAACTCACAGCTGATCTTCTTCGCTAACCCCAAAACGCTGTCGTTCCAACTAATCCAAACGACGACGTAGAAGCACCCGCTACTGAAACATGCTAGCGCACTCGCTACTGCTCAGCGACTGCTGATCTCGCCACAACTGCTGAAACAACCACTCAGCGATAGCTGCTGACGTCACCACTGCTGAGCGCCAACATTCTGCGCTAACTACTGAACAGCTTCCGCGAAAGAACTCAACTAACCAAAGCTGTTCTAAGGGCTAAAACAAAATCCGATAGCTTCTCTAAGCTCAACAACTCAAAGCTGATCTCAACAAAACCCGATTAATTAACTCAATTAATCTCATCAAACGACGACGTAGAAGCACCCGCTACTGAAACATGCTAGCGCACTCGCTACTGCTCAGCGACTGCTGATCTCGCCACAACTGCTGAAACAACCACTCAGCGATAGCTGCTGACGTCACCACTGCTGAGCGCCAACATTCTGCGCTAACTACTGAACAGCTTCCGCGAAAGAACTCAACTAACCAAAGCTGTTCTAAGGGCTAAAACAAAATCCGATAGCTTCTCTAAGCTCAACAACTCAAAGCTGATCTCAACAAAACCCGATTAATTAACTCAATTAATCTCATCAGCTTTCGGGTCTCACAGCCCGGACCAATCCGATTGGGTTAAGAATACGGACAGCTCCCTAAAACCATGCTCCTAGACTGAAACAAAACCAACATAGACTAAAGCTGATAAAATGATTAAATCACACTTTCATCCTTCGAAACCTTGAACTTAATGTTTGTGGATTTATAGATTTCTGTGTGTTACAGTAGTACACCTTTGTTTTCCGTCGTGACCGGGCGGGTAGCTCCCCTCACCCTTGACGATGAGCCATATCTATTTTTCGTTAGGAATGTTTGGGTAGCTTCCGAAATATAGGGTATAAGTAGAGCCTTAAAGATTGAATGAGATGAGAATGGTCAGTTTGGTTCGAGAGATATGATGAGGTTAGTTCGAGAGATAGGATGAGATGAGAATGATTGGTTCGGTACGAGGGATATGATATGATGAGATGATATGGAGTAAATATTAAAAATTTTAGTGGATATGAAATTGCATTTAATAAATTAAAAGACATTTGATTTGGACTGATTAGATTTGGGATGAAATTGAAATGGCATATATACCCTTTCGACTGATTGATATGAAAAAAGATACGAGAGATAATATTGTAATTTTAATTAAATGGCTTGATTAATGATATTTGTTAAATTATTACTGAATTGTTAATGTAAGATAAATAATACATCGTTTGATACTGATTGGATAGATTAAATCAATCCAACACTAGAGAAATGTTGCACTAACGAACAAAGAGTCTTGTTTTCAACACAAGACTTGGAATTATGGTTAATTTGCTTGGTGGGCCGGAAAGGATCCGGAATATTTGGCGTAACCGGAAATATAGCTAAAAGGATTGTCTCAACAGACGCACCAAATGTCTACCAAAGAATAGGGTTTTTTTTCTCTAAAGTCAAACCAAATTATATGAAAAAAGATTCAAGTAATAAATACAAAAACTGTAATGTGCCACATATGGCAGACTAACTAAAACCACATATGGCAGCGTTCCAAATTAGGAAACCAAGATTGCGTTTTCATCCCCATGGCAAATCATTTTCAATACCGTAAAGCTTCGGCTTGAGTGCTGAAAATTGCTTCTTCTTAACAAGATTTCATATCACATATGATTGCAGTTTGGGTGAGAAAGGAAATGCCTGGTAAATTTTGTTTCTTGTTTGGTTCGATGTATAGTTGCTTAAGACAACCAATTCCCCAAAAGAGCCCACAGTACAGAGAATTCATTTCATGATTTGGGTTACAATTATTTCCTCCTCCTAGGTGTTATTATATGTTGCTTCATTGCTAATGTGATCCCACAATCAAATGTAAAGTCAACTTATTCGCAGCCTCAAAAGACAAGTGCGAATGAACTTTTCATTCACCGATTTGTATAATCACTTTTTGTGAAATAATTGCTTTTTACTAGGAGATTACAAAGGCTATCTAAATAATAGATGGATGACTACATGCCAACACAAGGATGGAAGCTTAATTTCACAAATCTGATGTACACAAATTAAATTTACTTTTGACCAGAATGAACGTTGGGAAGTCAGGAATGCATTAAAGTAACATGCTTGTTTGGACAGTTCATGTTCTTGGTGGGCGTAATTCTATTACGAACAGGAGAAGAAAGGTATTACACAAAAATCACATAAAAAAAAATATATGTACTACTATATCCGAGCAAACAATTCATATAATTATCACATTACTTTTTTATCCAACTAAAATATACGATTGTCAATCAACAAATCATGCATTCATAATCCTTTCAGTCCAGCAAACATTATCTTATTATCGAAGTTAAAGCAATCAACCGCAATTATCACTGGTTTAAACACCAACATAAATCACCATGATACATATTAAAAAGGGAAAAAGCAAACGTGACAACCTTTTTGGACCAGCTGCTCTCAAACAATATGACCTTTCTAACTGAGATTAAAAGAAAAATGAACAAATACAACTACAGCAAGTAACCCGTTGTGTTTTGTACAGTCCACATACAAATCAGATGAGTGGAAAGATCGAAACAAATAGGAGCAGAATACCAGGTTTCCCAACTCAATGATGTGAGTTCCAAGATTTGATAGATAGGCACAAAATCCACTTGTACATAAGCAACTGTGAGCCTTTAAGAAGAGCAACAGCCACCCTTCTGGCCTACGGACTGTCCCCGGATCTGCACCGTTGGTGGTCTTGCATTGTTTGATGCAGGTTGACTTGCCATTCTGGGGTTTTAGAGAAAGCATGTTGGAAACATAACATTTGACCGAAGAATATTCAAGTAAATAGGAAAGGAATGTCGTGCTAGAGAGGAATATGCAAAATTTCAGGTTGACACTGAATTGGTCTGGAATGGATTTCAGATCAACTAATATGTTGAGTTTCAGAGGACACATAATCAAAAGAAAGAACCTGTTCTTGATGTCTGCAGACATAGCCATGAAAGCATCTTCAACATTAGTTGCATTTTTTGCACTTGTCTCCATGAATGGAATTCCAATTTCATCGGCGAACGCCTATTACAATACGAATATGTACATTTGAGTGAACAAACCAGACAGACTAAAGAAATTATAGAAATTCAGACTGATATGATTGCTACCTTAGCTGTTTCATATGGCACAGCTCTATTATCTGTGAGGTCACACTTGTTTCCAACCAGCAGCTTGTTCACATTTTCACTGGCATATCGGTCAATTTCACTCAACCACTGCTTCACATTGTTAAAGCTTTCTTGGTCGGTTACATCATAAACTATCTGCCATAAAATTTCAATATATAAAAGATTCATTTAGAAAGATGCATAGTGAAACCTGTTTTCTAGAGATCAGGCAACATGGAAATAACTTACTATAATTCCATGAGCACCTCGGTAGTAGCTACTAGTTATAGTTCTGAATCGTTCTTGACCAGCAGTGTCCCACTGCAATTGAATTTAAGGAAGAAAAGGAATATTGGTAACTTGTTTTGTAGATGCACAAGGCCATGGTAAAACAGGAGTGTGACCAAACCTTGTTGGAGCTCAACCACACCATCATGTGATTTTAAAACTAAAAAGTATAAGTAATCGTTCCGTAAAAGGTTAAAAACATAAATTCATAGCCAATATTTGTGTTCCTAGGTAAAAAACATAAATTCATAGCCAACCAATATTTGTGCATGCATTCATTCTTGAAATAGCTACACATGAATTCCAATAATCAAAGACGGGATAGGAACACCAAGGGATAAGGTTTCTAGACAAAATTTACTTTTTGAGTACCAATAATGTGATAGCAGAAATCCCATTCCTTGGACCACCTTTTACTTTGATAACAAAAGCTCAACTTCATTAAAGTTTAGAAGACATTAAATAAAGAACTTACGAGAGGCATACATGAAAGAAGAATTCCAACATATGAGAAGAGTTTAAATTACTTCTTAAATATAATTACCAAAACCTCTCATCTCACCTATGAAAAAAACAAAAAATTATCTCTAGTAATGCCAATGTGTATGTACTTCATACAGCGAATGTAATATCAATCTCACCAGGAATGAAAACCAAACAAATTCAGAATATTAGAATTATTCCCATCATGCTCAGGTTTGATATTGGTTCTGAAGAAATACCCATTTTGGTCTCGAGCATGGTGCAATCTACTGTTCTAACCTCCTAGAATTGTCATATTCGAGCATAGTTTCGTACATTGTTGTAAGATCATGTTTTAAGGAACAGTATCGGGGCATCCGTTTCAAATCACAAACCTTGTTGCCAAGATGAATAAAAGTCACAGCCTAGAAACCAAATCCTCCAAGTTTCAAACCAAATAAAACCAAACTCATCTTCGAATTCAAAAAGATATTCATGAAGAGAGGCTATTTTATGTTTAAAAGAGAGATGAGTGAAGATAAGAACAAGAAGCGGATTATTTGTTTTTTGCAACTGATAAAAAATTAAAACTTAAACCTCAAAATGGGAATAAAAAGTGGGCAGTCTCTTTATATCAGAGTATAGCACAGTATGAAGCAAGGAACTCCAAAAAATTGAAGCATTGTGATAGTTGATCGCAAAAGTATTGAGAGTATTATTATTAGAATACAAAAAGCAAATACTAACACTGCACATTTTCTGTTTCATTTGTTTTCTAGCATAATTTCAGCCAATATGAAATAGGAAAAGGAAAACACTGCATATTTTTTGGTTACACGAAAAATAAAAAACGGTGAAAGTAATTATACTGAAATCCACAGGAGAAAGACAACAATAAAACTCTTGGTTCCTATATATAAAAAGAAACTTGGCGGATAAAAATAATGAATGAAGTCAAATCTTACAATCTGAAGTTTAATGGTCTTTCCATCTTGCTCTACAGTGCGTATTTTCTGTGGAAGTTGAAAAATTAGATTCTGACTGAAGCAGGTAAGCTTTTTATTATGGAATAACCCTTACAAAGTCAACACCAATTGTGCTGATGTAACTGTCCAAGTATGAATCATCCTGTATGAAAAAGCCGTCACCATTCAGTCACAGACCAATTAACAAGTAGAGTCATTCGAAACAAAATTGAAAATTTCATAATATAGAGATAATAGTTTCATCACTAGAAACAAATTCTGAAACAACTCATCTTCCTACCTCCAGAATAAAAGGAATGAGAAATAATTTATCGATTAGTACCAACAGTAAGCACCGTCAGCAAACAGAGGAGTTCAACTCCACGGGTATCCGATAATGACACTCCATGCTATAAATGTATTAATATCCAAAGGAAGATTAATATAACTATACCGCGTAAATTTCTGCTATCTTACATTCGCTAGCTTGAGAAAAACAAATTAAAAATCAAGCTATAATGTTATCATCTGGACAACAAGTACCAATTCAGAAATTAAAACTATAGTTACACAAATGCTTGAATACTTACAGCAAATCTCAGGAGAAGACATGACTTGCCAACACCAGAATCTCCAATTAAAAGAAGTTTGAACAAATAATCACTGCAGAAACATCACTTGTCAATGAATTTTCATCCTGTCTAAGAAGCAAAAAACTAATATAGATGTCTTAAAGCTACATGCCCCAGCTCCAGATGAACAGATGCAGACTGGTTAGTGCAATGCTCCATAGAATATTTCAGGAAGGCCAAAAAATCGCCTACGTGTTCCTACATATTACTGGATCAATTATCAATTACGTCTCAACCATTTCAGTTTTCAGAGACTCTTAGGACTCTCAATTGCAAAAGTTTTTGGTTTGCTTCATTCTAATTTCTGGAGCCAGATAATTTGGGAAAGATAATTCCAATAACAAAGTCCTTCATTAGCTAAATTCCGCGGGCTCAATCGATTTGTTTCCAACAGCACATTTTTCGGGGATCTACATTACCACATCAAGAGCAAAATTCAATAAAATTCATAAAAGTTACAACCACAAAATCACGGATCCCGTATAATCCGAAACAAGCATAAGCTAAAATCAAATCAGACAAAACCCTAGCATCTTTTCAATTATTTTCGTTTATCAAATTCGGAAAAAGTAAACGAGAGGTTTACTATTCGGGATTCATGATTCGATGCGGAGGTGCGGCGGTTGTGATTCCGGGATATTCCCCCTCCGCCTGACGGAGATCGCTGTCACCGAAGCAGTTGACCGGGCGAAGTAGCTCTTGTTGGTGAGAATGGAATTTAATAATATTTGCCGACACTAATGTAAAATATAAAACTAAATAAACGCAGGGATATAATTATGGATGTAATATTTTTATATAAAGGTGAATTGCTCATAAATCCTTGACCCAAAAGTTTTTTTGTCCTCAGTCCCTTTCACCATAATTTTACATATTTACCCTCAAAATATGCACATATGATGATTTCTTTACTCCATTGATTTCTTTTTCCTCTCATCTCCACAGTAATGAAACCACACACCACAAATCTCACCAGGCGGCAACCTCACGGCCTAGCAAAACAGATTTCTCCTGGTTCGGAAATCGCGGCAGGAGGCTCCCCTAGAGTTCAAATCCAGAAGCTTAAACTGATGGATCTGTGTAAACAGATCCAGTTCTATGTTTTAAATTACACAAAACATGTTATTGTGTTTCTAATTGATTTACGTAGTGTGCAGAAACTATGTAAGATAAGAGAAATATGCTAAAGAGAAAAGAGAGATCTGGTCAGAAATGTTAAGAACATCGAAGAGAAGAAGAGAGAAAATTGATTAGTCTGGCAGACGTATGAAGAGAAGGAATGGACAGAAGAAGTCTCGCAGACGTATGTTGAAGAAAGTTGCATCGCATAACAAGAAGAGAATGAACAAATCTGATAGAGAAAGTTGTTGAAGAAATATCTGTTGAAGGAATGTTCGTTGAAGTTGTCTAGTGAAGAATCTGATGAAAAGAGAAGACCTATCAGATATGCTTATGTGGACAGCTTGCTTACGTGGACAGATATGCTTACATGGAGTCCGGCGTGGACAGATTTGCTTACGTGGAAGTCCAGCTGTACTTGCTGTTAGTTCTGTCAAGTGAAGGAACGAATCAGTAGACGAGGTTGCTGTCGAAAATGTCTGATGAAGTAAAAAGAAACGTGAATAGGCAAAGTCTGATTTGGAGTAAATTAGAAGAAGTCTGATGAAGTCTGTTGGAAAAGTGTTCGAAGAAGAAGATGATCAGAATAATGAATAGGACAAATCTGAACGTGAAGAGAGAAGTCTGGAGAAGTCGCTAAAGAGTGAAATCTGATAACAGTAATGAATAGGAGAAATCTGATGAAGCGTTCTCAGTAGAAATCTGATATGGAAGAAATCGATGAACAGCTGAAGTCTGATGAAGAACCTGGAAGAGATCGATGAACACTAGAAATCTGGAAGGACTCGCTAAAGAAGAAGTCTGTGAAGAGAGAAGAATAAGATTATATGGAAGAGATCAATATGATGTGAGGAGAAATCTGGACGTGACAAAGAAGAGAGGAAGAAGAGCCTGCGTGAAAACTTAGATAAACAGAGGTTGCGCAAAGACGAAACAGATGCTGCACTAAGACGAAGATATCAGCAGAAGATTAATTCAGTCGTGGAGAAGAACGAACCGGATGTTGTTCAAGCGTAACAAAAGGACTAAATCAGTAGTTGAGCAAAAGATGGATATCAGCAGTTGAACTGAAGCGTATCAGACATTGGATAGAAAATGAATCAGCTGTTGTGCTAAGAGAAGATGCATTCAGCAGTAGTTAAGAAGACAACAGCTGATGAAAAAATGGTAACAAGTCTGACGACAGCTGAACAAGCAGTGGAAATCAGTGGCTGCAACAGTGATTACAAAGAAAACCAACAGCTGAGATAACTAGCGCTCACGCTCAAACAGATCTCTCGCTAGCGACGTCTGATCAGCATACACCACCAGCAGTCAATTCCATTGGGTTGACCAACACGTGGCACTCTCTCACGCCCGCGCACTAACGCTACCAGATTCCTCTCGCTGACTTCGCATCCGAGCACTCACTCAGGATTCTCAACAGATCTCTACCTCTCCAGCGAGACAACTGAAATTGCGAAACGACGGCGTATAACTTCTAGAGCCAACCCGACCACCAGACCTCACCAAAACGACAGCGTTTCACGTCTAAACGCTAGGGAAATCAGATCTCATCTGAAATACGTCGATTCAACTCCAAATTTCAAACGGATTTCACCCGATGGAAACCCGCGACTAAAATCTGAATTGCTCTATGAGAATCAAAAAAATTCTCAAATCAGATTTCACCAAAAATCAAAAATTTCAAACGGATTTCACCCAAGAATTATTGAAAAATAAAAACAAATGAATATTTAAAAGATAATAAAAAAATATTATAGTGGAGATGAGAGGGAAAAGAAATCAATGGAGTAAAGAAATCATCATATGTGCATACTTTTGAGGGTAAATATGTAAAATTGTGGTGAAAAGGTACTGAGTGTTGGGGATCCGGATCCGCCCCCCGGTTTGACCCCTGTTGACTTTTAGGAAGTCGCACTCCCCAAAATCCTCTTCTCGTGCTCAACACATTGAGCTGAGTATCCGTGCGGAAATCTCGAATCTAGTACTTGTGTGACCCTCAATGGTTCAGGGACACAGCTAGCCGTGGGCCCACAACCATTGTGGCTCCGGAATCACAATTCCGGACTTGCCCAACGGATCATGGTAAAGCGTCTAGCAACATCGCCCCATGATCCCCTAGGTATCGTTGATAGTGCCTGCAAGAACCAGTTGGTCGTGGTTAGCGTACAGTACGGTCCTTTCAATCCATATATCCCGATCAGATCAACGACCATTGGTAAATCGAGAGTCGCTATAGATCCGATAGCTATGCATACATCTTGGAGATCGAATAGTGACATCGCGAGTGTAACTAGGTAAACACATTTACCTAAAACACTTCTAGTACTCTGGCCAGAGATTTATACACTATTATCTCCTCAGATAGCATAGGATATCCACGCATGTCTGCGAGCGGTGAATCCTCGACAACGATGCATCGACTCCTACATGCATCGGGGTCTCACCCAATCCCGACGCCTAATGGCCCCAAGTGAGTCGGCAAACGGGTCAAAGTGAGACGCCTATCATGTAGAGTCTCAATGACGTTTCGAGTCGTGAGGACTAATCAGTACAACCAAGAGCTCGGACTTATCCACTCGACAAATGATAACCACTTGGAAAGTCCGAAGGAGGGTAGTTCGATAGATCACCAGGTCACTATCTATCTGCATGCTCAGAACATCACAATGTTCCCTACCAATGAAACATGGTACTTCGCATCGCAGATACTAGTCTCGAACTCGGGCGGACTTATCCTCATTTTGACGGCCCAATCGACTAGGAACATGTTCAGAATACACATCGACTATTA
>KV001797.1:33078-43666 GCA_001598015.1 Dorcoceras hygrometricum | reverse complement strand
AGGACCCATTTTAGTGCATTGTGGTGAACATATTGGAACATACACATCACAAAAATTTTTAAACGGGCAATATTAGGCTCATGGCCAAAAACTAGTTGTAAAGGAGAGAACTGATGGTAACTAGTTGGTCTGATGCGTTTTAGTGCTGCTGCGTGTAAAATAGCATGTCCCCATACTGATGTGGGGAGTTTTGTCCTCATTATCAATGGTCTAGCTATTAACTGTAAATGTTTAATAAATGATTCTGCTAAACCATTTTGTGTATGAACATGAGGTACTGGATGTTCAACAATTATCTCAATTGACATACAATAGTCATTAAATGTTCGGGATGTGAATTCACCAGCATTATCAAGACGAATCCTCTTAATAGGATATTCTGGAAATTGTGCTATTAGACGAATTATTTGAGCCAATAGTCTTGCAAATGCCAAGTTGCGAGATGATAGTAAGCATACATGTGACCATCTTGTGGATGCATCAATTAAGACCATAAAATATCTAAATGGTCCACATGATGGATGAATAGGCCCACAAATATCACCTTGTATTCTTTCTAAAAATGAAGGTGATTCAATACCAACTTTAGTTGGTGAATGTTTTGTAATTAATTTGCCTTGAGAACAAGCATCACATGAGAATTCTCCAAAATTCAAAATTTTCTTGTTTTTCAATTGATGCCCTTGTGAATTCTCAATAATCTTTCGCATCATTGTAGAGTCGGGATGTCCCAATCGATTATGCCACAATATAAAATTATTCATATCCATGAATTTCTGATCAACTGTGACATTCGTTTCCACTACATTTATTTTCGTGTGATAAAGCCAGATGTAAAGGTCGGTAATCTTTCAACAATAAATTTCTTTCCCGACACTTCTTTTGTAATCAATAGATATTCTTTATCATCTTGGCTAAAAATCTCAATATGATATCCATTTCGTCGGATATCTTGAAAACTTAACAAGTTTCTTTGAGACTTAGGAGAGAACAATGCATTCTCGATTATAAAATGTGTTCCTCCATTTAATATGATATTCGCTTTTCCACAGCCTTCAATAATGCTTGTAGTACCAGAAATTATGTTGACATTACTTTTTCTCATTTGCAAATATGAGAAATATTTATCTCTTTTAAATATCGAATGTGTCGTCGCACTGTCAACAATACATAAATCCCCATCATCGACTTCATGTCAAAAATCCATATTCTATAAATATTTTATAAAACAAAATGAGTAATCCATTTATACGATAACAAAATATTCAATACAAACCAACACAATAAATAACTTAAAAATACAATATAAATCATAATCAAACAAATACAACATTTAACAATTTTCATCATCACCCACAAAATGATCAATTCTTTCATTTTGGTCTGCAAAGAAATCAGAAACATCATAGTGTGCTGGAAATGTCGGGAGTTGACTCAAGTCTTCACCTTGATCAATGAAATTCGTTTCAGCATCTTTTTTCTTTTCTTTTGATGCTTGATATAGATCAACAAGGTGTTTGGACGTACGACAGGTATTATACCAATGTCCTTTCATCCCGCATCTATAGCATTCATTGTCTGATTTCTTGGCCTCATTAACCTGTCCTTTTGCTTTCTTGTCTGGGTCATTTACCCACTTTTGGTAGCTGGTATTCTTTTGATTTTTATAGCTACAACCAGCATTATGATCATGGGATTTTCCATGTCCACGGCCATATGGATTAAAACGTCCACGACCGCGTCCAAAGTTACGGCCACGCCCACGCCCACGACCACGATTGTGACCAAAGTGGGTCTTATTTTGGTTTTTTTTTTCATCATGTACTGCCATGTTCACATAAGGGAACGGGTTGGAACCATTAGGTCGGAGTTCATGATTTTCCATCAACAATTCATTATTTTGCTCGGTCACGAGCAAACATGAAATCAACTTAGAATATTTTTTGAAGC
The DNA here is from genome assembly GCA_001598015.1 of Dorcoceras hygrometricum. NCBI lineage: Eukaryota > Viridiplantae > Streptophyta > Magnoliopsida > Lamiales > Gesneriaceae > Dorcoceras > Dorcoceras hygrometricum. Next base: position 41,716 of record KV001797.1, on the reverse strand, counting down.
CTTTTTCTCTATACTGCTGTTGTAGGAGAACATTGGAGGCATGAAATGTGGAGTATGTTTTTTCTAATAGATCTTCATTCGTAATTTTTTCTCCACATAGTATCAACTGTGAACTGATGCGAAATATGACAGAATTGTACTCACTTATAGATTTAAAATCTTGTAAGCACAAGTGCATCCAATCATAACGTGCTTTTGGAAGAATTATCGTTTTTTGATGGCTATATCTCTCTTGAAAATTTTTCCACAGTTCATATGGATCTTTTACTGTCAAATATTCAGTTTTCAAGTCATCATGAAGAGGATGACGAATGAAGATCATAGCCTTTGCACGGTTTTGAGGTGATTCGATATTTTCCTCTTTGATAGTATCTCCTATGCCCATAGAATCTAGATGTATTTCAGCATCTAGTATCCAAGATAGATAATTTTTTTCGGAGATGTCAAGGGCGCTAAATTCAAGCTTGGAAATATTTGACATGATCAAATCTATATACCATGAAAACAACAATAAAATTAATTATATATGTATGACATAATAATAAAGACAAAATGATTAACAATATATATCATAAGTTAAGTGTTAGGAAAGGATCAGATCTCACTCTAACAAATCGAAGGGACGTGAGATCTGGTCAGACAAAAATGAGGTGCAATAACTCAGTGTCCTTGAACATATATGAGCACCGAGAACAGATCTGGATTGGCATTAAAATACCAAGCGGAAGTATCCAGAACTGAACTCTAATTTTTAAAACTCGCTAAAACAGATTTCAAATATTATGCAATGTGCTATCAGTAAATGCGGAATGCTGTAAATAAAATAGACCAGCTGTTTGTTTCTGGAAGTTCGGATATAACATCCTACGTCTCCCCTTATTCCTTCTTCAGGAAGGTTCCACTAGAAGAATTTGATCCGCAGACCTAATCAGATTTGGGACTTACCCACTGCCCAAATATGAACTCCTAGACTCTACACCAGCTCTCAGCTGTGTTCACTCAATCACTTCTTTTATGTCTCAGTGAGAAAGGCTACATACACATAGTTTAACATCTTCGTGCTTGGACGGGATCTGATATATTTGGTTTGTGGTTTTGATTCATTCACTGTACAGTTTCGCACATCTCTCATAAAATGTGTAAGTGAATCTTTGTGTGTGTGAGATTTTTACAGTGAATGCTCAACTCTCGAATATCAAATCTCATACAACAAGGAAGTGCTTCTACAAAGCTGATAAGGTTCAGCAGTCGACACTTGCAATTAGCTCCTTCTCCATGGTGATCGATTGCTTCACCTTCCTGTAATTCTTCCCACTATCTTCTCTCTGTTTTTCTCTCTTTGCAGCATCATCATCTTCATCAATCCTTCTTGAATAAATAGCCTCTGTTCAAATTAATCCGTTGGACACAAGTTTCTTCCCGTTGAAAGGTGTTCTGTAAAGTACCGACAGAGTTGTCCTTGTGTCCCTTACTTTGCAGGCTTTTGTCGTCTTGTGAATAAGCTTTTGTTGACTTCTGAATAAGTCTAATATGTTCACATCTGAATAGGCTCAGCAGTTGACTTCTATGGTCCAGTTAATCTTCATATCTGTTGTCAACTGCTTCGCCTTTCTCTTCATAGCTGAACAGACCTCTCTTCACATCATATCTCTCTTCACATCAGATCTCTCTTCGCACTTGATCCAGATTCCTCCTTCACAGCTTCTCCTCACATCTGAATCGTTCTTCTATTCATAGCTGGATCCAGATCTCTTGTCTTCAACATCTGACTCAACTGCTCTTGTCTTCACCTCTGATCAGACTTCATATTTTCGCATGAAACCAGTGCTATTCCCTCCGAAACGGTCCAACGAGCAAGATTCAACAGCTTTGCTGTTGACCTAAGCCGCTTTTCGGTCAAATTCTTTCGTTTAGGCCTTTGAAATCACGATTTACTATTTTCAGCTCTTGTCTGCTACAGTATCAGATCTGATTGAGTTACTGTATCAGATCTGATACATCTCACTGCTGCCCTGCTTTCGATGACATCACGACTGCTGAAATCTTCAATAAGCTTGGATGACGTCACGACTGCTGAAATCTTCAATTCTCTTATCTTCTGCGAAACTCTCAATGACGTCACGACTTCTGAAATCTTCAATACACTTGGATGACATCACGACTGCTGAAATCTTCAATTCTCTTATCTTCTGCCTACGTTGCTAATCCAGGTGACATCTGCACACTTAGTAGAAACATTAGAAACACAATAACAAGTTTTGTGTAATTCAAACCTCAGATCTGGATCTGTTATCCAGATCCAACAATCTCTCCCTTTTTGATTTACACAAAACTTGGAATAACAAATGCATGATCTAACAAATTGTGACGCCCAAACCCCATGGGAGTCACGGGATCGAAGAAGAGGAAGTAAAAGGGGAAAAAGAAGGGCTGAATAAAAGATAGAAAAGCTGTATTGCCTTGCTCAAATAAAAAAAATCGAAATAATAACCGTTGGCGCCAAGAAAATAAAATCATATTTCATTACAAATTTCGAAGTACAAAATGCAAAATCGCGATATTACAACTACTGAACTCTGTTTGAATTCATCTTTGTTGTAACAGATCTCAATACAGATTTGTCTAAGATTAAGGACAACAAAAACAGCAAATACAAAATGAACATCGCGGAAACGCAGGCCTTCAATAAACACTCACACGCCGCTACTGGTTCACACTCCACCACCCATCTGCTCCGGCGTGGACTCACCTGCACCAAGAAAGCTAGTGAGCCTAGGTGCTCAGCAGGCAAAACTGGGAGTAACAAAACACCTTGTATGCAGGCGCAGTGTTAGGATAAAATTTATGGTTTTGGTGATAACAAAAGTTAAGTTAAATCTGGATAATTAGACGCAATTTGTAGTAGTTGTGAATCCAGACGACAGGCTTATCCAGACGGTGGCTACAGTAAATAAGTTTTGGGGTGAAACCAGTCGTTAGCTACAGTGGAGTGGTAAATCAGTCGATGGGTTATCCAGACGGTGGCTGCAGTAAATCAGTTGTGGGGTGAAATCAGTCGTTAGCTACAGTGGAGTGGTAAAATCAGTCGATGGGTTATCCAGACGAGAGCTACAGTGAATCAGTCTTGGTATCGAATCAGTTGCAAGCTACAGTGGATTGCTTAACCAGACGCAAGCTAAAGTGTATCGCTTTACCAGACGCAGTAATCTAGACGTTGGAGTGTTTATTGATGTATAGCGTAAACTACGTCGTTTTGATAAGTTGAAACGACAGCGTTTGGGTTAACGCTAAAAATCAGACGGTGGATTTTGAAAGGAAACCAGTCGTTGCACTCTCAAGCATATTCCAGTCGCAACATGTTATTCAAAGATGAAGAAATTTCAGGCACAAGCGATAAAGAAATTAAAATACGATCGATTACTCAATTGGAAATGATTAACAGAATCGTACAATTGCCTGGAATTTAGGAGACAATGTCGGTACTATTTTGGGTAAATAGTACATATTTACAGAGGTTGTTATACGGTTATTGCAAAGATATGAAAATCGACAAATTAGCTCTGACAGTGTGCAATTTACCTTGTAGTGGAGCAGAGAATACGGTTACGAATTATCAGAATTTCAAAAAGGATTTTATTTCCTTAGCAATTCAAATGACCATTGAGCGAAGACTATAAATACCAGCAGTTTTGAATCGAAGAAAACATCTCTCACTCTTGCTATTGCTGAAACGCTGCCAAATTGATTTCTGAGCTACTTTCATTCTGAAGTTATCTTTCAAGATCTCAAAGACTCGAAGAACCTTACAGTTCAAATCTTACATAGATATACCTTCGAGTCATCCTCTGGTTCACATTGTTGAATCGTGTTTCTTTGTTCAGAAACCAGAGGATTTTACAGCACTCAAATTACTGTATTCATTGTTATTATCATTATTGAGTCTGTAACAAACGTGCTCTTAAAAGCCGTTTGAAAATATCACAAAGTGTTGTAAACCAGCAGCTGTGTCTGCGTGGAAGTTTGTGAAGTTTGTGGAGTTGCTAGGAGTTCATACAAGTGAGGCTTGTGTGATCGGGTGTCTGCAGAAGGACTGTGTACATCAAATCTTCTAGTGTATCATTCCTGAAAAAGGAAGAAGGGGAGACGTAGGATATTTATATCCGAACTTCCAGAAACAAACTCTGTCCCTCTATCTCTTTACATTTACACATTTACTTATTTTTTATTGTTCACAAATTAATCGGCTTCATTCCGCACTTTTTAGTTAGCCGAGAGATTTGCACTTAACTGAGATACCTCAAGTCTAGTAACATGAACTTGAGTTAAGCAGCGCGTGTAAAACATTTTGAAAAGAAATTTGAAATAGAAAAATCAAAGGATTTCATTAAATTAATCGGCTTCATTCCGCACTTTTTAGTTAGCCGAGAGATTTGCACTTAACTGAGATACCTCAAGTCTAGTAACATGAACTTGAGTTAAGCAGCGCGTGTAAAACATTTTGAAAAGAAATTTGAAATAGAAAAATCAAAGGATTTCATTCAACCCCCCCTTCTGAACTCCTGTACTTGTTTTGATCCTATCTTTGGGACCATCACGCAATACATAAGACATCATAGTTTAAAGGAAGGCATTAAAATATCGTTCGTCGTAAACATCTGTTCCGGGAATAAAATCAGATCCCAGCGTTATCATTTTCATTCGACTTATGGCTCAGAAGCTCTACTTAGGTCCCGTTGCACTCGATCGAATGACTACTGATATCCGTTACTATATGGTGAAATCTCACCCAATATGAAGGGGCAACCGACACGCTCGTCTGCTGCTCACTCTTCCAATATGGACCGTCTGTTATCTTTACCATAAATCGTAAAATCTAAACAATTTCTTCCTTTAAACAACTTCTGGTTAAACTCAGATCTTACATCGAGGTTCACTTTATTTTTAAACTCATTTTTCCATAAAACATTTTCTTCACTGAGCATACAGCTGAATAGAAAAATAGACGTCGGGAAGAAACAGTGTTTGGTTACGAGATAGATATTCAGACGTTGTAACAGGTGTGACGCGGGAGCACTATCGCTATTGGAATCAGGTATTTACTGTGGGCGAGGTGCTGTTGTTGGGAAATCAGACGTTGCTAACTAATAGTACTATGGGTGCAAACAGATGCCAACGGAATACCAGTGAACGAAACAGTTGCAACTAAGACATACTATTTGAACAGGGAACAACTGTTGATAATTGAACGCGATATGAACAGTGAACAACTGTTGGTAATTGAAACACTATATGAACAGTGAACAGTTGACGGTAACTATTGCGACAGCTGATGAAGAACAACTACAACAGCTGATGAAGAACTATTACAACAGCTGATGAAAAAAAATACAACAGCTGACAACAGCTGAATGTGAATCAATACTACAGCTGAACACAAATGAACAGTACCTAGCTGACAACAGCTGAACATAAATGAACAGTACCTAGCTGACAACAGCGGAACACAAATGAACAGCACCTAGCTGACAACAGCTGAACACAAATAACAGTACCTAGCTGACAACAGCTGAAATGGAAACTACTGGCTTAAAGATGAAATTCAGTCGTGGATATAGGAAACCAAAATCTGACTATATCTTAGTGTTGTAAACATCAAAACGACAGCTACGCTACCAGCTGTTGTCTATCAAACCAGACTTTATACTGATTCGACTAACAACATCCGATTACATAGTGTCAAATTCAAATGTTACCAATCACCAGAAGAAGAATTTCGAACTTTTACGATGACTGGAATCTGAAATGCTCAGTGGGTTAAAATCAACATCTACAACATCAACTTCATAAAACGCACTTTTAGTTTCAAACAGAAACCATCTGTGAACCCGAACATTAAACATACACTTTAATATCAGCAGAACATGAACAAAGGATGATATTAAACATAACTTAGGCAAGGAATCACGAAACGAAATGAGAACAATACATATGCTTTCATGGCGTAGCAAGAATCAGATTTACTTGCCTCAATAAGAAGAAATCACGAAATGCAGCAGGTCTCACAGAGAGTCTTCTCGAGCACTTCGACGAGCTTCCTATTTTGTTTGATGCAGAAGGAATATTTTCTCTCAAGAAATAAACTTATAGTTCACAAGGACAATGGCATGGGAGTCTGATTTGTAACAGGGGAAAACACTTGAGTAGGCATGGTATCCCACGCCTAAATCTCAAAATTTTACTTAAAATTCCCTGTCACTATTTTGATTTGCAAAAGCGTTACATAAATTTGAAATTTAACCATTCTCCTATCCCGGCCATTAAATTTTGTAAAGTCTGGTAAATGCTCATCTTGCGCTCGAAGCGACGTCCAGCAGACCTCATGCACCGCGTGAAATCTGAAAATGGAAAATCAGCTTTTTGAATAAATAAATAATGCTGAAATTTGAAATTAGAAATGGGTCCTCGGATTATAAGGATTAGAATTTGCGGTCCTATGGATTTTTGGGCGCTACAACTCTACCCACCTTATAAAAATTTCGTCCTCGAATTTTACTTACCGAACAAATCTGGGTAACAACCATGCATACCACCTTCCGTTTCCCACGTAGCTTCTCGTTCGGTTTGATTCAACCACTGAACTTTAACCATTGGGATGCTACGGTTCCTCAGCTTTCTAATCTCCTAAGAAGGATCTTCTCAGGTCTCTCTTCATAACTCAAATCTGGCGCTAAGTGAATTGGTTCAGCATTCAATATGTGCGATGGGTGGGGAACGTACTTCCTCAAAGCTGATACATGGAATACATTATGCACTGAAGATAGATGCGGCGGCAGTGCTAATCGATAGGCCAACGTTCCTACTTTTTCCAGAATATCATAGGGACCTATATATCTGGGAATCAGTTTTCCATTCTTTCCAAAACGCGTCACTCCCTTCATTGGAGCTACTTTCAAAAAGACGTGATCACCAACGTCAAAACTTAGCTCCCTTCGTCTATTTTCTGCATAGCTCATTTGTCTGCTTTGAGCAGCTTTCATCCTTTCCTTTATTTTTCTAACAACGTTCACTGTTTGCTCTACCAGGTCTGGTTCTAGACCATCTCGCTCTCCTACCTCATCCCAGTGAAGAGGCGTTCTACATTTACGTCCATATAGAGCTTCATATGGAGCCATCTGGATGGAGGCTTGAAAACTGTTGTTATACGCAAATTCCACCAATGGCAATTTCAAATCCCAACTTTTTGAGAAATCTATAATGCATGCTCTGAGTAAGTCCTCTAAAATCTGGATCACTCTTTCTGATTGTCCATCGTTTGGGGATGAAAGACTGTGCTAAATGTTAACTTCGTTCCCAAAGCTCGATGCTGACTTCTCCAAAATGCAGACGTGAACTTGGAATCCCTATCAGATACAACCGATACGGGAACACCGTGAAGTCCGATGATCTCTTTTATATACAATTCTGCATATCTACTCACGTCGTAAGTCATCTTCACTGGCAAAAAGTGAGCATATTTCGTAAGTCTATCTATAATAACCCAAATAGAATTATAACCATGGGTAGTCCTAGGCAATCCAGTCACAAAATCCATGGATATACATTCCCACTTCCACTCTGGAATTGGCAACGGTTTCAACATTCCTGCTGGTCGCTGGTGTTCAGCTTTCACCAGTTGACACGTTAAGCATTCAGAGACAAATTTAGCGACGTCTCTATTCATTCCCGGCCACCAATATAACTTCTGAAGATATTTGTACATCTTAGTGGTTCCGGGATGCATAGAGTATGGAGCTGTATGGGCCTCCGTCATCACATCTGATCGCAAGGTTCCTGCTTGAGGCACCCAAATTCTTCCCTAAAATCTGATTATTCCTCCTTCTGAGAAATAGAGGTTGATGCCTCTTTCTTTATCCTGTTTCACCCATTTATGAAGCTGCTCATCTATTAACTGTCCTTCACGGATCTGGTCTAACAGATTTGACCTCACAGAGATATCTGCCAAAACTATAGCGCTACTGCTGGGCACTATTTCTATTTCAGACTTCTCCACTTCATACGCCAAAGATCTTTGGACAGACAGCTGGGCTAAACCCACGGATTTTCTACTTAGAGCATCAGCTACAACGTTGGCTTTCCCTGGGTGGTAGCTGATTGTACAGTCGTAATCTTTCACCAGCTCCAGCCATCTCCTCTGCCACATGTTTAATTCTTTTTGGGTGAAAAAGTATTTCAAACTTTTGTGATCGGTGAATATCTCACATTTTTCCCCATACAAATAATGCCTCCAGATCTTTAAGGCGAACACAACTGCTGCCAGCTCCAAGTCGTGAGTGGGATAATTCTTTTCGTGATTTTTCAGCTGTCGGGAAGCGTAGGAAATCACTCTACGATCCTGCATCAGAACAGCTCCTAATCCCAACTTCGACGCATCTGTGTAAATAACAAATTTCCCTTGATCAGACGGCATAGTTAGCACAGGAGCTTCAATAAACGCCTGTTTCAATTGCTCAAAGCTGACTTGTCATTCTGGGGTCCATTCAAACTTGCTCAGCTTTCTAGTCAGCGATGTTAAGGGAACAGATATCTTCGAAAAAATCCCTTAATAAAGCGCCTGTAATAACCAGCTAACCCCAGAAAA
>KV001796.1:75939-118844 GCA_001598015.1 Dorcoceras hygrometricum | reverse complement strand
CAGAGAGGGTGAGACCCACTTGAGGCTTGGCAATGGAGCAAGGGTTGCTGCAGTAGCTATAGGAGATGTTTACTTATTTCTGTCTTCTGATTTTAAGTTGTTATTGAGAAACGTTTTATTTGTTCCCGAATTAATAAAGAACATTATTTCGGTTTCTATGCTTGATAGTGATGGATATTCTTGTATGTTTGCTAATTCGATTTGCAATATTTACAAGAATGAATGTTTAATTGGAATTGGGGAACGCAAAAACGATTTGTACACCTTAAAATTAAAAGACGTTCCAACTCGCGATGTCGAAACACATACAAAAACGATTAAAAGGAAACACGATAGCTTAAACCCAGCACAACTTTGGCACGCTAGGCTAGGTCATGTTTCTCTAAGTAGGATGAATAAGTTAGTTAGGAGTGACATGTTTGATCTGTCAGACATTAACTCCCTACCGACTTGTGAATCTTGTCTTAAGGGAAAGATGACTAAGCAACCCTTCAAAGTCAAGGGAGAGCGTGCTCAAGGCCTATTGGATTTGATCCATACTGATGTGTGCGGCCCATTTAGTATTGGTACTAAGTACGGTCACACATACTTCATCACCTTTACCGACGATTACTCTAGGTATGGGTACTTGTACTTAATGAAGCACAAGTCTGAATCCTTTGAAAGGTTCAAAGAATTCAAGGCTGAAGTAGAAAATCAATTAGGCAAAAGTAGTAAAGCACTTCGATCCGATCGAGATGGTGAATACTTGAGTGCTGAATTTCAAGACTATCTGAAAGAGAATGAGATTCTCTCACAGTGGACCCCTCCGGCCACACCACAGCTCAATGGTGTAGCGGAACGTCGTAATCGAACTTTGATGGACATGGTTCGATCTATGATGAGCGAGCTTCCTACCTCGTTTTGGGGCTATGCGCTCGAAACGGCGGTAATGTTGTTGAACAATGTCCACACAAAGGCAGTGGATAAAACTCCATATGAGATATGGATGGGCAAACCACCCAAGTACTCATACATGAGGATTTGGGGATGTCCTGCTTACGTGAAGCAGACAGTGGGAGATAAGCTGTGAAAGAGAATGAGATTCTCTCACAGTGGACCCCTCCGGCCACACCACAGCTCAATGGTGTAGCGGAACGTCGTAATCGAACTTTGATGGACATGGTTCGATCTATGATGAGCGAGCTTCCTACCTCGTTTTGGGGCTATGCGCTCGAAACGGCGGTAATGTTGTTGAACAATGTCCACACAAAGGCAGTGGATAAAACTCCATATGAGATATGGATGGGCAAACCACCCAAGTACTCATACATGAGGATTTGGGGATGTCCTGCTTACGTGAAGCAGACAGTGGGAGATAATCTGGATACGAGATCCATCTTATGCTACTTCATTGGGTATCCAAAGAATTCCATTGGATACTACTTCTACTATCCCAGTAAAACAAAAGTGTTTGTTTCTTGAAATGCCACCTTTATGGAAAGGGAATTTCGACTTGATAGAAAAGGTAAGATAGTAGAACTCGAAGAGGTTCGAGAATCAACTGAAGTACCAAGTGAGTCTCTCGCACCTCCAGAGCCAGTACCAGAAATGGTCGCACCTAGAAGATCCGAAAGGGTCCCTAGGGTTCTTGAGAGATATGGTTTTCTCCTGGAGGATGATCAAAGTGATCAAGTTGTTGGATCTGATCCAAGAACTTTCAAGGAGGCAATTTCCGATGCTGATTCTAATTTGTGGCTTGAAGCAATGCAGTTTGAGTTTGACTCAATGCATGCGAACCAAGTTTGGACTCTTGTTAACCCTCTCGAAGGAATTGTTCCTATTGGGTGCAAATGGGTATACAAGAGGAAACTTGGGCCTGATGGTAAGGTAAATGACCTACAAGGCACGACTGGTCGCAAAAGGTTACACTCAAAGGCAAGGTGTTGACTATGATGAAACCTTTTCACCAGTCGCAATGTTCAAGTCAATTAGAATCTTTCTTGCCATAGCCGCATGGTACGACTATGAGATATGGCAAATGGATGTGAAAACTGCGTTCCTTAATGGAAACATTAAGGAAGAGATCTATATGACGCAGCCTGAGGGTTTCACATCTGTAGAAAGTGAGCATAAGGTATGAAAACTTCAGAGATCGATCTACGGTCTCAAACAAGCATCGAGGAGTTGGAACCTGAGATTCGATGAAACAATTAAGGAATTTGGTTTCATCAAGAATCCCGAGGAGCCATGTGTATATAAGAAGGTAGTTAAAAGCGCTGTGACATTCCTCGTACTTTATGTTGATGACATTCTACTCATTGGGAATGATGTAGGAATGCTGCAGTCAACTAAAGTATGGTTGTCTAGTAGATTCTCGATGAAGGACATGGGTGAAGCATCCTATATTCTTGGAATACAGATGTATTGGGATAGATCGAAACGGATGCTCGGACTCACCCAAGCTACCTACATCGATACCATACTTAAGCGGTTCTCTATGGAAGAGTCCAAGAGAGGACACCTACCTATTTGCCACGGGGTCACTCTGTCTAAGTCTATGTGTTCGAATACTGATGAGGAGATAGAGAGTATGACACGTGTGCCATATGCCTCGGCAATAGGTAGTATTATGTATGGCATGATCTCAACTAGATCAGATGTCGCATATGCTCTGAGTGTCACGAGCCGCTACCAGGCCAACCCCGGACAATTGCATTGGAAGGCTGTGAAGGATATTCTTAAGTACTTGCGAAGGACTAAGAATATGTTCATGGTCTATGGGGTGGTGAACTGAAACTGGAAGGCTACACTGATTCTAGCTTCCAGTGTGACATGGATGATTCGAAGTCTACCTCTGGATTTGTATTCATGCTCAATGGTGGTGCTGTCTCTTGGAAGAGTTCCAAGAAAGACACCATCGCGGATTCAACCACTGAGGCTGAGTACATCGCAGCATCAGCTGCTGCTAAGGAGGCGGTTTGGATAAGGAATTTCTTCCAAGAGTTGGGCGTCATTCTTGATGGAGTTGGTCCAGTTCCGGTGTACTGCGACAACACGGGTGCCGTTGCGCAAGCAAAGGGGACTAGGTCTCACCAAAGATCAAAACATATACTGAGTAAATGCCACATAATCCGGGTTATTGTGGCTAGAGGTGACATAGCAGTTGAGAGAGTCGCCTCTGCGGACAACGTTGCTGATCCACTTACGAAGCCCTTGCCAGGACCGTTGTTTGAAAAACATCGCGAAACAATGGGACTGCGTCTGATGAGTAGTTGGCTTTAGGGCAAGTGGGAGATTGTTAGAGTAGATGCCCAACTAGCCAAATTGTGGCGTGTGGGTTTATAGACTCTTGTATGAAACTATCTTTATATATGATATTCGCATTTTTTCATGGCGTTCTTTATTTTCATTATGACTATAATGTTAACAATAGAGTTGGATAAAGACCTAGAATGCACCATAGTGTATGTTAGATGTGATAGTGGGTATGACGGCTATCATGAAACACATCTAATAGTCAGTGTGCATTCTGAATACGTTCCTAGTAGATTGGGCCGTCAAAATGAGGATAATTCCGCCCGAGATTGAGACTAGTATCTGCGATGCAAAGTATCGTGTTTCATTGGTAGGGAACATTGTGATGTTCTGAGCATGCAGATAGATAGTGACCTGGTGATCTATCGAACTACCCTCGTTCGGACTTTCCAAGTGGTTACCATTTGTCGAGTGGATATGTCCGAGGTCTTGGTTGTACTGATTAGTCCTCACGACTCGTTTGGTGAAGATGTCAGCAACTTGCTGCTCAGTCGACACGTACTCCAACCGGACGTCCTTCTTCAGCACGTGGTCCCTTATGTAATGATGCCTGATTTCAATGTGCTTTGTCCTCGAATGTAGTACTAGATTCTGGGTGATTGCGATCGCACTAGTGTTGTCGCAGAGAATAGGCGCTTCAGAAGCATTGATGCCATAGTCCTTCAGCTGATGTTGTATCCAAAGAATTTGAGCACAGCAGCTGCTAGCTGCGAGGTACTCTGCTTCATCCTTGGACGTTGCGATTGACGTCTGCTTCTTACTAAAACAGGAAATTAGTCGATCTCCCAAGAATTGACAAGTTCCACTGGTGCTCCTGCGATCAATCCGGCATCCTGCGTAGTCTGCATCACTGTAACCTATTAGTTGAAATCCTGAGTCTTTGGGATACCAAAGACCAACGTTGGAAGTACCCTTAAGATATTTTAAAATCCTTTTACGGCTATGTAATGTGATTGCTTTGGCTCTGCTTGGAATCTAGCACACATACAGACATCAAACATGATGTCTGGTCTGCTAGCAGTTAAGTATAGCAAAGAGCCTATAATACCGAGATAAAGTGATACCTCAATGGCAGTTTCAGCTTCGTCTTTATCCAGTTTGATTGAGGAGCTCATTGGGGTAGCAGCCGCTGAACAGTTGTCCATGCCAAATTTCTTCAGCAGTTCTTTCGTGTATTTATCCTGGTTAATGAGGATTCCATTCTCCAGCTGTCGTACTTGTAAGCCCAGAAAGAACGTCAGCTCCCCCATCATGCTTATCTCAAATTTATCCTGCATAAGCTTGGAAAATTTCTTGGACAGTTTGGGGTTAGTTGACCCAAAAATTATGTCATCAACGTATATTTGAACTAATAAGACATGATCATATTTAAAAAATTTAAAAAATGTCTTATCTACTGTGCCTATGGTGAAGTCATGCTCGATAAGGAATTTCGAAAGTATATCATACCAAGCTCTGGGTGCTTGCTTCAACCCATATAGAGCTTTATCCAACTTATAAACATAATCTGGATGTGTATGATTTACGAAGCTAGGAGGTTGTGCAACATACACTTCCTCTGTTAAGACGCCATTGATAAATGCACTCTTAACATCCATCTGAAAGACTTTGAAGTCTTTAAATGCAGCATATGCAAGAAACATGCGGATGGCTTCATCTGCACCCAAACACCCTGAAATAAGATATATCAGGTTCTTGCCATGCCAGATCTCTTATGGGGTTTTTATCGTGCATCCTATTAATCATAGATCTGTTTTGAGTGTAACATGATGTGTTAATTGCTTCTGCCCAAAATTTTTGTGAAATACCAGAATAAGCAATCGTAGACCTAGCAGCTTCTTTTAAAGTACGATTTCTCCTCTCAGCTAACCCCTTCTGCTGAGGAGTTCTAGCTGCTGAAAGCTCATGCTTTATCCCTAAGTCTTCCAAATAAGAAATCAATTTTTGATTTAAAAATTCAGTACCACGATCACTTCTTATCCGGTTGACTGAACAAGATCTGTAATTTTGTAAACGTTTCAAAAGACGTATCAGCTGGTCGGCAGTTTCAGATTTTGCTTTTAAAAACAACACCCAAGTATATTTTGTAAAATCATCAATAACAACTAGGGTGTAGTTCGTTCCCCCTAAGCTAGTTACGGGTATAGGATAAAAAAGATCCATATGTAAAAGCTCTAAGCTACGGGAAGAATGTTTACCGCCTTTATTTTTGAAAGTAGATTTAATTTGCTTACCCAGCTGAAAAGCGGCACAAATCATGTCCTTAGAAAAATTGATTTTTGGCATACCAGAAACCATATCATGTTGACTCAATTTGGCAATTGTTTTGAAGTTTAGATGATTCATTCTTTGATGCCACAGCCAGCTCTTGGAAGATTCAGCTGCAAGGCACAACTGTTCAGATTTCAACTGCTCTGACCAATCGATTATGTAGGTATTCCCCGAACGTTTACCTACCAATACAGTCAGAACATTTGAACTCTGAACTGTGCAAGTGTGTTGTTGAAACTTAACTATGTAACCCTGTCACATAGCTGACCAAAACTGTCATTTTGGACTAGGTATCTGAAAAATTGTTTTTCACATCATAATGTTCAGTTTTGGAAATTGATTTAATCGGTCCGATCTGATCATCGATCGGAGTTATGATGGAACCGTGGTGATTTAAATGAACCAAATGTTCATATAGGACTTGGGCCTGACCCAAGTCCAATGGGCCGGTTCAAGCCCATCTACCATCTTTATTAATTAAATTGGTTAGGGCTTAATCATTACACAACACACAACTTAACCTAGTCTCCAACTCCTTGAAGTCGGCCGCCCCTCCCCTCTCCACAAACCTCACGGCCACGCGCCTCCGTCGCACCACCACACGCCGCCGCCCCATTGATCGGACTTGCTCCGGTCGTCGTGCTGAGGTGATTCCGTCCGCGTAAAATCCATCATATCTTATAGTGCGGATTGACGGAGGAAGATCGATTCCGGCCGTGGACCTGATTGACGATCTATCGCCGCCTAAAGTTTGAAGTGCCGGTTTCCTCGTGAAACTGGTTGGAGCCAGGCGCCTAGACGCCAGAAAGGTAATGATCTACGAACACCCTATGAATGTTTGTAGATTTGCTGAATGTATTGAACACTTTCCGGGCTAATTTTGTTTTTCCGCTGCGCGCCGGGAAGTGGGATCCGGATCCGCCACCGCCAATCACAACATTTCTAAAATAAAAAAACTTAGCGTCTGGTAGAGGTTTGGTGAAGATGTCAGCAACTTGCTGCTCAGTCGACACGTACTCCAACCGGACGTCCTTCTTCAGCACGTGGTCCCTTATGTAATGATGCCTGATTTCAATGTGCTTTGTCCTCGAATGTAGTACTAGATTCTGGGTGATTGCGATCGCACTAGTGTTGTCGCAGAGAATAGGCGCTTCAGAAGCATTGATGCCATAGTCCTTCAGCTGATGTTGTATCCAAAGAATTTGAGCACAGCAGCTGCTAGCTGCGAGGTACTCTGCTTCATCCTTGGACGTTGCGATTGACGTCTGCTTCTTACTAAAACAGGAAATTAGTCGATCTCCCAAGAATTGACAAGTTCCACTGGTGCTCCTGCGATCAATCCGGCATCCTGCGTAGTCTGCATCACTGTAACCTATTAGTTGAAATCCTGAGTCTTTGGGATACCAAAGACCAACGTTGGAAGTACCCTTAAGATATTTTAAAATCCTTTTACGGCTATGTAATGTGATTGCTTTGGCTCTGCTTGGAATCTAGCACACATACAGACATCAAACATGATGTCTGGTCTGCTAGCAGTTAAGTATAGCAAAGAGCCTATAATACCGAGATAAAGTGATACCTCAATGGCAGTTTCAGCTTCGTCTTTATCCAGTTTGATTGAGGAGCTCATTGGGGTAGCAGCCGCTGAACAGTTGTCCATGCCAAATTTCTTCAGCAGTTCTTTCGTGTATTTATCCTGGTTAATGAGGATTCCATTCTCCAGCTGTCGTACTTGTAAGCCCAGAAAGAACGTCAGCTCCCCCATCATGCTTATCTCAAATTTATCCTGCATAAGCTTGGAAAATTTCTTGGACAGTTTGGGGTTAGTTGACCCAAAAATTATGTCATCAACGTATATTTGAACTAATAAGACATGATCATATTTAAAAAATTTAAAAAATGTCTTATCTACTGTGCCTATGGTGAAGTCATGCTCGATAAGGAATTTCGAAAGTATATCATACCAAGCTCTGGGTGCTTGCTTCAACCCATATAGAGCTTTATCCAACTTATAAACATAATCTGGATGTGTATGATTTACGAAGCTAGGAGGTTGTGCAACATACACTTCCTCTGTTAAGACGCCATTGATAAATGCACTCTTAACATCCATCTGAAAGACTTTGAAGTCTTTAAATGCAGCATATGCAAGAAACATGCGGATGGCTTCTAATCTAGCTACTGGTGTGAAGGTCTCATCAAAATCTATACCATCCATCTTCCTAAATCATTGCGCTACCAGTCTAGCTTTGTTTCTAGTAACTACGCCATCTTCATTCAGTTTATTCCTAAAGACCCAACGAGTTCCTATGACTGAATGATTAGAGGGTCTAGGTACAAGTTTCCATATATTTTTACGCTTAAACTGATTTAATTCTTCTTGCATGGCATCTATCCAGCTGGGGTCAGCTAAGGCTTCATCTATTTGCTTAGGTTCTATATGAGAGAGGAATGTAGAATCAAAATGATCATGTGATAGCTGGCCTCGTGTGCGAACAGGAGAATGAATGTTACCTATGACCTGCTCAGGTGGATGATTTTATTCCATCGGAGATCAGATCCTATGGGATTTACTCCTTGTTGCATTTGAGTGTCTGGCTGGATTGCAACAGCTGGATCAGCTGACACCAATTGATATTCTTCGTTATTGGCTTGTGTGTCAGGTTCCAGTTGTTGAGATGGTTGTTCCAGATGTGAGCTTGGATCAGCTCTTATATCAGTTGTTGGTCTGGATTTCAACTGATGTGATATACTTGCGACTGATGCTTCAGCTGGTGTTCTAGATACCAATTGATGAGTTCTTGTATCTTGTTCATCAGATGTTGGTCTATGAATAGTGGAGTCTGCTTGTGCAACATCTGATTGAGCACCATCTGGTTGAACATCATCTGTTGGAGCAACAGCTGGTTGAGCAACATCTGGTTGAAGGTTGGTTGCTCCTCCTCCAACAGCTGGTTCACCTGTCAGATCTTGTTGCGCGTTAGTGTGTGGTGTGTCCAGTGCTGGTTCCATATCTGCTGAATATCTTCCACGTCATAATCTGAGTCATCAAGACTTGTTGATTCCAGACGTGAACACAAATCATGTAGGCTTGCAGCTGAGTTGGATCTAAAGCTTGTCTCGTCAAACACCACGTGTGCGGATTCTTCAACTGTCAGACTTCTGTTGTTGAAAACGCGATATGCCTTGCTAACAACTGAATAACCTAGGAAGATACCTGCATCAGATTTTGGTTCAAAAAGCTGTTAGGTGCTTTTTGCCATTATTATGAATAAAACATCTGCACCCAAACACCCTGAAATAAGATATATCAGGTTTCTTGCCATTCCAGATCTCATATGGGGTTTTATCGTGCATCCTATTAATCATAGATCTGTTTTGAGTGTAACATGATGTGTTAATTGCTTCTGCCCAAAATTTTTGTGAAATACCAGAATAAGCAATCATAGATCTAGCAGCTTTTCCAAATAAGAAGTCAATTTTTGATTTAAAAACTCGGTACCACGATCACTTCTTATCCGGTTGACTGAACAAGATCTGTCATTTTGCAAACGTTTTAAAAGACGTATCAGCTGGTCGGCGGTTTCAGATTTTTCTTTTAAAAACAACACCCAAGTATATTTTGTAAAATCATCAATAACAACTAGGGTGTAGTTCGTTCCCCCTAAGCTAGTTACAAGTATAGGACCAAAGAGATCCATATGAAAAAGCTCTAAGCTACGGGAACAACGTTTACCGCCTTTCTTTTTGAAATTAGATTTAATTTGCTTACCCAGCTGAAAAGCGGCACAAATCATGTCCTTAGAAAAATTGATTTTTGGCATACCAGTAAACCATATCATGTTGACTCAATTTGGCAATTGTTTTGAAGTTTAGATGATTCATTCTTTGATGCCACAGCCAGCTCTTGGAAGATTCAGCTGCAAGGCACAACTGTTCAGATTTCAACTGCTCTGACCAATCGATTATGTAGGTATTCCCCGAACGTTTACCTACCAATACAGTCAGAACATTTGAACTCTGAACTGTGCAAGTGTGTTGTTGAAACTTAACTATGTAACCCTTGTCACATAGCTGACTAATGCTAATTAAATTATAACGTAAATTATCAACAACTAAGATGTCTGAAATAGAGATGTTACCATGGATAAGCTTACCCTTACCCACAGTGTTACCGTATGCGTTATCACCAAACATAATTTTTGCTCCTTTGTGTGGAACAACATCTGATAGCAGCTTTTGGTTTCCCGTCATGTGTCGCGCACAGCCACTATCCAGGTACCACAAAGTTGATACATCAGCTGGTTAGTACCTGTTATCCTGCAATCATAAAAACAGCTTTTGGTACCAAATTTTACTTGGGTCCAAATCGGATTACCCCTTTCGGGACCCATACTTGAATTACCTTGATAGTTTTTCCAGTAATAGAGTCCGTGATGGTCTGTGCAAAATTATGGTGAGATCTGTTGAGTGTTGATTTCATATTTGACCATTTAGATCCCTCATCGGCTGAACCTTTCTCCAACAAGATTTTACCTTCGTTGAATTACGCCTTGGCTGGTTAGGAGCAAACGACTTAGAACCAGCTTTCGCTTTGTCTTTGTCCAATTTGTTCTTTATCCAGATGGGCTTGGAATTCTCAGGTCTTTGATAGCCGATACCAGCTTTTCCTTTATGGTTCAACTTCTGAGAGGTCTGGTCATTATATGTCATCGACTCACAGCTATCATATGTCACACTGGCCTTGACAAAGCTCATCTTATTGAACTTGTCGTACACCAGCTGTGACTGAGTACTTGTTTCTCCAGAGCTGCTTTCACTAACATTGAAACCCAAGCCAGTTCTATCACTCACTGGCTTCTGAATTCAAAACAGCTTATCAAGAGAAGCAGAAGACTTGGTCCAGGAGCTCATTGTCAAATTTAATTTTTCAATTTCAGACTCGAGCTCACAAGACTTTGATCTCAACAATTCATTCTCAGCCTTCAGCTTACTCAACTCGATTTTGAAACTGTCAGCTTCACCAAGTTCAACAATACTTGGTTCTACTGAACTATTTTTCAAATCATCGTTTTCAGCTTTAACTTCCTCGAATGTGTAAGAGAGATTCCTGTACTCTTTGACCATATCATTAAGTGACTGACAAGGTCTTCTCGTGTAAATTCAACATTGGAGAAGTCAAATACTTTGTCATCTGAAGTTTGATCAGCCATGAGACAGTGAACTTCCTCCTGTTCACTATCGCTTGATGAGGAACTGCTGGATGAATAATCTGAATCGGTGTCAGCCCAACTCTTGGTGCTTTCCTCAGCCATCAGCACTTTGCGATCATTCTTGCGGCTGTGTCTTTTATCGCCTCGTGTCCTCATCCGTCTATCCTTGGATCTATCGACAGTTATCTCATTTGTCTTGTCATCATGTTTGTATCGATCCTCCTTATTTTCATCTCTTCTGTATCTGTCTTCCTTCTTGGGCCTGTTGCAATCAGCTGCAAATTTCCCTAGACGTCCACAATTAAAGTAATTCATATCAGATGCAACTTTATCATTTTTATGGACATTATTATAAGGAGTAGAAGGGTTGTAGGATCTTCTCAAATATTTCCCAAAACTTCTTAACGAAGAGGGACATGACATCATTGCTGAGTTGATCAGCCGTCTTGCTAGTGCTTGGAGAGAACTGTTCAGTCGTTGTAGCAGCTAGTGCTTTTGTCGGCTGGGATGTCGAGGGTCCAGCTTCTGCTCTTGTCTCCAACTCAAAATCGTAAGATTTAAGGTTGGCGAATAGATCATGTAGTTCCAGCTTATTCAAGTCCTTCTACTCCCGCATCGCCATCGTATTCACGTCCCATTCCCTGGGCAACGCTCTCATCACCTTCTATGCTAACTCTCTATTGCTATACTCCTTTCCTAGACTCGTCAGCTCGATAACAACAACACTGAATCTATCGTCAAATTCCGTCATAGTCTCTCCATCCTTCATTTTGATTGACTCATACTTCTGTTGAGCCACCGTCTGTTTGTTTTCCTTAATCTCATCATTGCCTTCCCATATTTGTGTCAGCTTTTCCCAAATGTCTTTAGCAGTGGCGCAGGTTTTGATCTTGCTGAACATGTTCTTATCCAGCGTCTTGTAGAGGTTGTCCCTGGCCACATTGTCCAGATTTTCTTTCTTTTTGTCCTCATTTGTGTACTCATGTCTGCTCTTCTCAAGATACTGAGGCTCGCCACTGGATATTGCAAATGCTAAGTTTGGCTTCATTATCTTCAACGGCCCTTCTGTGATAACAGACCACATGTCGTCATCCTGAGCAGCCAGATGCGCCTCTATGCGAATCTTCCAATCATCGTAGTCCTCCTTAGAAAACATAGGAATCTTGTTGTGAGAAGTCGACATTTTAATATATGATAAAACACAAACAGCAACTGTTCAATACTGAGATGCGCAGGCTCTGATACCAATTGATAGGATCAATATGGTTCGAAAAACAGCTGCAAGAGTTCAGAAGGGGGGGGGGGTTGAATGAACTCTTGGAACTCTTGGTATTTTCAAATTTTCGAAACCTTTTAAAACAGTTTTACAAGCACCCACTTAACTTAAATCCGAGTTACCAGATTTAAGGATCTCAGTTTAAATGCTGATTTCTTGGCTAACAAAATATGTGCGGAAATAAGACATTAGATCAGTGAACAGTGTAAAGCAATAAAAAATGTGATAATGTAAAATTTTAAGGGTCGAGAGTTGTTTATGGAAGTTCGGATATCAATATCCTAAGTCTCCCCTTCTTCCTTTTCAGGAAGGTTCCACTAGAAGATTTGATGGTTACAGGCCTTCTGCAAACACCCAATCACCGAGCCTCGCTCCAGGTGAACTCCTAGAAACACCAATCACAAAGCAGTCGCAGCTGCTGTTTACAACACTTGATATGTTTGTCAAACGGCTTTTGTGTAGCACGTTTGTTACAAACTCAATCTAGAATAACAACAGTGAATACAGATCTATTGAGACTGTAAATCTTCTGGTTTATAAACAAAGAAATGCGATTCAACGGGTGAACAAGAAGATGACTCGAAAGTAATGTCTGTGAAAATCAACACTTGTGTTCTTCAAGTTTGTGAGCTTTTGAGAGATAATTTCGACAGAGTGTAAGCTCTAGAAAGATTGAAACTATGAATGACTTGGACGAAGAGCCGAGAGTAATGGAGAGTAATCGAGAGATTCAAGAGTGATCGAGAGCTTCTTCAATTCAAATTTCAGCTATTTATACCCTTTGCTCTCAACGGTCGTAAAAGATATTTTCCTCTGTAAATCTTCAACAAATCATGATTACGGTATGTACTGCTCCACTAAGGAAAATTGTGCTTCGTCAGAGCCAAAATGTCGTTTTCAATATTGGTGCAAACACCGTAAAACGTACTCTGTATACTGTGTACTATTTACCCAAAATAGTACCGACGTTGTCTCCTTAATTCCAGGCATATGTACGATCTCAATCTCCACCATTTATTCTTTCCATTTTGAATATATGATCACGTTTGAATCGATTTGTCGCTTGGGCCTGAATTCTCTTATTGTTAATACAGCTTTTCCTTTCTTGAAGAAGATGAATAGTTCATTGCTGATAGAATACGTGACTATTATTACTGAATAAATAACGCCAACTAAATCTTTGCAACAGTTAAACCGTCTGAATTCTAGCACTAAACCAAATGCTGTCGTATCAATTAATCCAAACGACGTAGTTTTGATGTTCGTTAAGAAACATGCTAACACTTGAATGATTGCGTCTGATATCACAACAACAACTGAATCTCATCGGCTGAGTACACTTCTGAAAGAAATACCCAACGTCTGAATATGCTCGCTACTGAAGTAGAATTCAACTGCTGATCATAACAACCAACGACTGATTATACCAACTGCTGAAATATGTTGACTACTGAAGTGAATATCCAACTGCTGAAATATGTTGACTACTGAAGCGAATCTCCAACAAGTGATTAATATACTTCTGACATGAGTACCCAACGGCTGAATGAATACCAAAGTCTGATTGCGTAACCCTTGATCAACATCTGAATTGTTCTCACGACTGACATAAAAACCCGATACCAGAAACTGATAACCGTATATCTTCAACCTCTGAGTTAGTAACCCATCAACTGAGTGCTTCAACTCAATTCCTGAAATATTCCCAAATACCAAGATCTGATATCTAACAACTGAAATATTCAATCCCGATATCTGTCTGGTCAATCCAACATCTGAAGTATACTTTGCTCCAAACATGTAGTTGATCACCTTCAACGGCTGTCTGTCCAAGTGTTACTTCTGAATTTAGCACTGTCTTATTTTGTTAACACCAAACTAATAAATTTTATCTTAACAATTTCCCCCTTTTTGGTGATGACAAAACTTAGCAGCCTATCGATCTAAAATATTAACCAGCAGTTGAATCTCTCAAACAACGCTAAAGCTAAACGGCGTCGCACGAACTTAACCAAACGACGTCGCAGAGGGAAACGTCACCTCGCTACCAACAACAGATCAACAAACCAGCAGCTGAATAAAACAACGCACCAAATCTCACAACAGCTGATGTCTATCATAACCAACAGCTGGTACAAAGCGCTCCACTCAAAACGCTGTCGTTTTAACTTATCAAAATGACGTAGTTTCGCTACCCGCTACAAAACACGCTAATGAAACCAACAGCTGGTTCCTGTTCACAAAACATCGTCTCTTCAGAGTCTCTTACTCGTTCTATGCTGATCATCGCAACTAAAATACCAACAGCTGATGATTCGCAACAGCTGGATACGCGCTATACACCAACGACTGAAATCTAACGAAGCACTGCTGCTGCTTCCTACCAAAACGCAACGACTGAAATACCAACAGCTGACGCGATCACTCAACGGCTGATTCCTACTACTACTGCTGATATCTTTCCAAATGCTGTTTCTAACACTTAGGCAAATTCGATGGCTACACCAAGCACATCGACCAACAGCTGGTCCAATCCCGACCAACACCTAATTGTGAAAACACAGGTCTCACATCTATCCCCCACTAAAACACGATTTCGTCCTCGAAATCAACAAGTCCAAGAACAACTCAACTGAACCCAAGAGTTCAAGATAACTGAGCAAACAACAAACAAAAACTAGGGAAAAGAACAACCAAAAGCTAAACCAATCTACTGGAAACTGATACAACAGTTATTCAAACAGATGCGGCCACTCACGCTGCATCTTTTCTTTCAGCTCCCAGGTATCTTCTTCCCTACCATGTTTGCTCCATTGCACCATTACCAAAGGAATGGTTTTATTCCTCAACTGTTTCTCTTTTCTGTCCAGAATTCGCAAGGGATACTGATCTAACTCAACCTCGTCATTTCTAAGCACATGAGACGGATCTGGCTCATACATCCACAACATGGAAACATGAAAGACATCATGTAGAGAAGATAATTCTGGTGGCAACAACAGCCGATACGCCAAAGGGCCAATCCTCTCAACGATCTCATACGGTCCAACATAACGAGGGGATAACTTTCCCTTGTGTCCAAAGCGCATAACACTGAGAAATGGAGAAACTTTAAGGAACACTTGATCACCAACCTGAAACTATAGAGGTTGACGCCTCTTATTCGCATAACTGGCTTGGCAATCCTGGGCAGCTTTCATCCGCTGACGAATCAGATCCACATGATCTTTCATTTGCTGCACAAACTCTGGGGAAGACAGCTGCTTCTCCCCCACTTCTTCCCAACATATTGGCGATTTGCACTTCCTGCCATGCAAAGCCTCGAACGGCGCCATACCAATAGTCACTTGGTAGATGTTATTATCAAAATTCAACTAAAGACAACGCGTCTTGCCAGCTACCACCAAAATCCATCACAACAGCTCTTAACATATCCTCCAACGTCTGGATAGTTCTCTCAGATTGACCATCTATATGGGGGTGATACGCTGTACTCATAGCCAATCTGGTACCCAAAGCTGCTTGAAAACTCTTCCAAAACCTGGAAGTAAACCTTGGATCTCGGTCTGACACGATCAAAACAGGCACACCGTGCAGTCTAACCACAAAATCCACGTACAGTTTCACCATTTTCTTCAAAGGGAACGTCATTCATAGGGAATAAAATGTGCAGACTTCGACAATCTGTCGATAAAAACCCAAATCGCATCGCAACCTCTGCTAGAACGAGGCAAATGCGTCACAAAATCCATCGCTATGTGCTCCCAATTCCATTGGGGCACTTCCAAACTCTGCAACAGACCACTAGGTCTCATCCTTTCAGCCTTAACCTGCTGATAGTTCAAGCAACGAGCCACGAAACCAGCAACCTCCCTCTTTAAACCAGCCCACCAGAAGTGCGGCTTCAACGCATGGTACATCTTCCGTGCACCAGGATGGACACTGTGTCTACTGCAATGCGCTTCTCTAAGGATTTTCTCCCGAAGATCTATCAGATTGGGCACAACCAATCGACCACGGAAACGCAAACAACCATCGGACGAAATAGAAAAGTCCTCAAGTTGACCATCCCTAACATTCAACTTCAACTCGTGGATGGAAGGATCTGTCCTTTGAGCGGCTTTAATGCTTGAAATAATCTGTGGCTCCATTTGGAAAGAAGAAACCACAACATAATCCTCAGCCGGGTAAAACCTCCAACCCGTAGTGCTAAGATGCTCACAATCCTTAGAAATATACAGCGATGCAAGCATCTTTTCCGGAGCCTTCCTGCTCAACGCATCAGCCACTACGTTTGCTTTCCCAGGCTGGTATTTGATCTCACAATCAAAATCCTTCAGCAGCTCCATCCACCTACGCTGTCTCATATTCAAGTCAGGCTACGAAAACAAATAATGCAAACTCTTGTGGTCCGAATACACCACAAACTGCTCACCATACAGATAGCGGCGCCAAATCTTCAACGCAAAGACCACAGCTGCTAGCTCCAAATCATGAACTGGGTATCGAGTCTCGTGCGGTTTTAACTGCCGTGAAGCATACGCAATGACTCGACCATGCTGCATCAACACACAACCCAATCCATTGAGCGAAGCATCAGAACAAACAACGAAGCCACCTGAACCAGACGACAAAGCCAATACAGGCGCAGTAGTAAACTTCTCCTTGAGCAATTGAAAAGCATTCTCGCATTGCTCAGTCCAAACGAACCGCTTGTCTTTCTGAGTCAACTGAGTCATCGGCCTAACTATACGAGAGAAACGCTCTATAAAACGACGGTAATAGCCAGCAAGACCCAAGAAACTACGAACCTCAGATACATTCCTAGGTCGCTCCCAGTTCAAAACAGCATCAACCTTACTGGGATCCACAGAAATGCCATCCGCTGAAATCACATGACCCAAAAACGCGACACGATCCAGCCAGAACTCGCACTTAGAAAACTTAGCATACAGCTGCAAGTCTCTCAATGTCTGAAGAACAACTCTTAGATGCTCCTTATGCTCCAAAGGAGTCTTCGAATAAACCAAGATGTCGTCGATGAACACTATCACAAACTGATCTATAAACTCTCGGAAGACTCGGTTCATCAAATCCATGAAGACTGCAGGAGCATTAGTTAATCCGAAAGGCATTACCAGAAACTCAAAATGCCCGTACCTAGTACGAAAAGAAGTCTTCGCAACATCTTGATCTCTAGCTCTCAACTGATGGTACCCTGAACGTAGATCGATCTTCGAATATACAGCAGAACCTTGCAACTGGTCAAACAAGTCGTCGATCCTCGGCAACGGGTACTTATTCTTAACAGTAACTTTGTTCTGCTGACGGAAGTCAATGCACATTCTCATTGTGCCATCCTTCTTCTTGACAAACAAGATAGGCGCTCCCCACGGCGACATACTAGGTCTGATAAAACCTTTCTCCAGCAAATCATCCAGTTGCACCTTGAGCTCTCTCAACTTAGCAGGCGCTAAACGATATGGTGCACGCAAAATCGGAGCTGTGCAAGGCACCAACTCAATGCTAAAGTCAATCTCCCTCTTCGGAGGAAAACCAGGAATCTCCTCCGGAAACACATCAGGAAAATGACGCACCACTGGAACGTCGCTGAGCTGCACATGCGAAGAAGAAGATGCATCCAAGGCGTAAATCATAAAACCAGCGTTCTCCGCCGACAACAAGCTGAACATCTCCATCGCTGGGATCAACGGAATCTTCATTGGGAATCAGCACCGTAGAAATTCTATTTCTCACCAGACTGAGGCCTAAAATGCATGATCCCATGGAAACAATCCACGGAGGCCCTATAGCTGGACAACGCGTCCATTCCCACTATGCAGTCGAAATCCCACAACATCACAAATTCGCTACTAGCACATGCTCACCAAACCGCAGAACGCTATTCAATAAAACCTCTTGGGAGTACAAGCTCGCATCGCCAGGAGTAGAAACAAACACAACATCGTGCAAAGAAGTGGTATGCAGACCATGCTCGACCACAAATGCATCAGAAATAAACGAATACAATGCGCCAGTGTCAAACAACAATCGTGCTAGAAAATCAAAGACAAGGCATATACCTGAAATCACCCTGCTCGGCGTCTCCTCCGCTTGCTCCCTAGTCATAGCGTTCGCTTGAGCATGTTGGGGTCCAGAGAAATGCTGTTGAGACCACTGTCCGAAACGCGATGGACCAGGAAACTAGGACGGCCTAAACTGCATCTCTCCAACCCCAGGCTGCGGAAACTGAGGGAACGACCCCTAGACGATCCTCCTCGACCCTAAGGTGGGGCTGCGGCTTGCTGCGATCCAGTCGACGGACACACCCTCGCGAAATGCCCATACTGACCACAGATATTACATGAGCCCTGCACACCACGCACTGAGTCGACGGATGCTTGCCTCCACTGAAGACACAAAACTCTGCCCTAGAACCACTGCTACTAGAGCTACCAGAACCAGAAGAACCAGAACCAGACTTCTTCTTAAACTGTTGGCCACGAGGTCGGAACCTCAGGCGGCCAGACTGCTGAGCCAACTGCTGCTGCTGCTGCTGGGGTTGATGAGCTGACTGCGAAGACTGAGAAGACTGTGCTCCCTGAACAGCGGGACGACCACCCTGAGGACCCTGAGGCCTAGCACCAGACTTCCGTCTTCGCAGACCTTCCTCGATAAAACGCATTATCCATCGCTTCAGCATAACTCTTTGGTTTGCTTGTCAGCACCATCGAATACAGCTCTTCGTTCAAATCGTCAATAAACTTAGTCCTCTTGGCCCTCTCCCGGCCAGCAACATGCGGGACATATGCCAAAAGAGAAGAAAACAAACGAGCATACTCTCGCACAGACATCGTACCTTGCTCCAAATGATCGAACTCTCGCTCACGAGCATTCACGTATGACTCCGGGACGTACTCCTGCCGAAAGGCAACACAGAATATATCCCAAGTAATCTCCACACAGGTCTCCTCCAGAGTCCTCAAAGCGCCTTGCACGCTCCAAACTCTTCCTCAACTGGAAAGTCGCCAAACTCAACCGAAGCACATCATTATACTGAACACGATCGAACAAACCAGTGATGTGCCGTAGCCACGAATCCGCATCCTCGCTAGACTCGTCACCGCTAAAGATCTGGGGACTCATCCATTGGAACCTATCCATCACAATCTCCATGCTCTCCACACTGGTTTTCAAGTCGTCAACTTCATCCTCCACTCGCCTACCACGACCACGAAGAGGAATACTACGCCGATCCTCGTTCTGACCTTCCGATTCCTGAAACTGCCCTCTACCTCTACCCCTACGTCTCGGCGGCATCTACGAAGGCACTAAAAAGGATAAGGTAACACAGAATAAGTACAACATAGATATCACATAACAAAAAATATGCAGCACATAATCATATAGTCAAGCACAAGCAACACACACACTGTGCCTAGACTCGAATGTGATCAAAGAAATCGATCTTATCCCAGCTTAAGCTCTGATACCAAAAATGTCAGGCCTCGTGCTCACATCAGAGATAAGCCATGCAAAAACAAGCGGAAGCAACTAAAATTTGGTTAAAATTTTTGCTTTTGGCCTGACTGAAAGATAACATAATTCAAAATAGTACAATACTCAAAATATATCCCAGTTTAAACCAACAAAGGGAAAGCCACAGAAATACAGTACAACATAAAACATGCATCAAGTACCTGACAACAACCACAACTGAACAATACTAACGATACAGGTACTGATAGACTGCCAACTATATGGTCTAAGCATCACCCGGGACATCCCACCCGCAGTGATACCAGTGCATATAAATACTATACATAACTGGGACACTCTAACCACCTCCTGGGGCACCTCCAGCTGGGCCAACTCCACGACCAACTGAGTAACCTGGGAAACCTGAACAACAAACAGGCAAAAAAAATAAACGAAGCCCCAGAGGGACATGGGGTCAAACCCCAGTACGGAGAGCAACTATAAATCAGCAATGAACAGGAAAGATAAAATGCAGATTCTATGCATGAAGAATGGGACAACATCCGAAGGCTACAACCGAAGAAAGGAGCCAAGGAAAATCACTATAAATCAGCAATGAACAGGAAAGATAAAATGCAGATTCTATGCATGAAGAATGGGACAACATCCGAAGGCTACAACCGAAGAAAGGAGCCAAGGAAAATCAAGCACAGCTCAACATAATCTGCAAAATATATGTGGCCACGGTGTGTTTACAAGCATATGGGAATTACCCGCTCATCTTTACACCACACCCGAATACCAGATGCATCAAACAGCTCAACATGCCGTTGTCCAACTCATGAACTGTGGTAGTTAACAACTCGGCGCATGAGGGCTAAAGAATCCCAGCAGGGAGATGAGAGTGCGGTATTGCCGCTCGCCCTCGCATCCTGGTAAGAAAACAGAGCAACAACAACAAGGCATGGCTGCAACAGCTGAATGGAATATGCGTGTATGCAACAACTAACAAAACAGATAGCATAAAACATATGCAGCATCATACATACACGGCAATTCACACAAACAGCAACCTCACAAATTATCCAAGCCATAACCACGCTGAATTATAAGCTCCAAATCCGTACCTTGATATTCTGGGCAACAATTACTACAAAAGGGGGTCCCGAGAAATCTGGTAACAACCTGCTAAAACAACGAACGCACAGATCTCAGGAACTACACACAATTCACGGCTGGGAGCTACAACTCCAACCAGAAATTATCCTACATATCTAACTCAACAGGAAGCTTAAATAAACGCTCGAGGTAAGATCTCATCAAATAATCGAAGCGCTACCTGCACACACGAACACACTGCCAAAGATAGCAACTTCACGATCTAGCTCCAGCCAACTACAGTTCCCAAAAGTTGTATCAATCAAAAGAGAAACTCTGAAGGGGTGCAGCGCCACCGGTCTTGCTCAAACAAAGATGGGAAACGACGGGAATCGACGGCGGAAAGCTACGGTGAACAGTGCTTAGGGTTTCGCGACAGAGATTGGGAAAATATTCGAAGTATGGGATCTTATGCCAAATCGAAGACCAAGTCTTGTAATAAATACACTACTCAACAGCTGGTAGCAGCAGGAACAGATTCCATCAACAAAACATTCGTCGCCACTAATATTCCCAACCAGCAGCTGAAATCTCGCATCAGCTTTTGCCCATCGCTGTTATATTAACCAGCAGTTGAATCTCTCAAACAACGCTAAAGCTAAACGGCGTCGCACAAACTTAACCAAACAACGTCGTAGAGGGACACATCACCTCGCTACCAACAGCTGATCAACAAACCAGCAGCTGAATAAAACAACGCACCAAATCTCACAACAGCTGATGTCTATCATAACCAACAGCTGATACAAAGCGCTCCACTCAAAACGCTGTCGTTCCAACTTATCAAAAGCGACATAGTTTCACTACACGCTACAAAACACGCTAATGAAACCAACAGCTGGTTCCTGTTCACAAAACGTCGTCGCTTCAGAGTCTCTTAGTCGCTCTTTGCTGATCATCGCAACTAAAATACCAACAGATGATCACTCGCAACAGCTGGTCTCTCGCAACAGCTGGATACGCGCTAATACACCAAAGACTGAAATCTCACGAAGAACTGCTGCTTCCTACCAAAACGCAACGATTGAAATACCAACAGTTGAAGCGATCACTCAACGGCTTATTCCTACTACTACTGCTGATATCTTTCCAACTGCTGTTTCTAACACTTAGGCAAAACGATGTCGTATCGCAATCCAGATCTCACATCTCAGCTGGTTCCTCTAAACGACATCGTACAATAATCCAACTAGTTCATACACGTGTCCCGCTAAACAGCGTCGCATCGCTCCAAACCAGAACACTCAGATCTCATGCACGCAGCCCAGTCAAATCTGATCCCATGAAATTCTCCAACATTCCAGAGTTTTTTCTAATATTCATACTGACCCGATTCGTCACCAAGCAACCAGCTCAAAGCTGGTCCATCCCAGATCTGTCCATGCCAAATCTGGTCTATACTAAACCCGATTAATTAACTTAATTAATCCAATAATCTTTCGGGTCTCACATTCCTCCCCCACTGAAAATAAGATTTTGTCCTCGAAATCAAAGAACAACTCCAGAACCGAACAAAAACCTCAACTCAAAACCAACACTGGGGAAATCACGCTACGCACAATACAACCAGCAACCTCTAACACACAACAAGAGGCTACTAACCAAGAGTTCAAGATAACTGGGAAGACAACAACAATAAAACTAGCTACTGGAGTCAATGCAAAATCTACTCAAATAGATGAGGCCACTCACGTTGCATTTTCTCCTCTAACTCCCATGTAGCTTCTTCTCTACCATGTTTGATCCACTGGACCATCACCAAAGGAATGGTCTTGTTCCTGAGCTGTTTCTCTTTTCTATCCAAAATCTGCAAAGGATACTCAACATAACTCAGAGTTCGATCAAGCTCTACCTCGTCAGTTCGAAACACATGAGAAGGACCTGGCTCATACTTCCTCAACATAGACAGATGAAACACATCATGTAAGGAGGACAGATCTGATGGCAACAACAAACGATAAGCCAAAGGACCGATCCTCTCCACAATCTCATAAGGTCCAACATAACGAGGAGCTAATTTTCCCTTGTGCCCAAATCTCTAACACTTCTGAAAGGAGAAACTTTCAAGAACACTTGATCACCAACTTGAAACTCTAAAAGCCTACGCCTGTGATTCACCTAGCTAGCTTGGCGATATTGTGCAGCTTTCATATGCTGTCGAATCAGATCTACCTGATCTCTCATCTGCTGCACAAATTCTGGAGAAGATTCTTCTCCCCCACTTCTACCCACGATCTGCACTTCCTACCATACCATGCCTCAAATGGTGACATTCCAATCGTCACCTGGTAGCTATTATTATACGAAAACTCAAACAAAGACAACGACTCTTGCCAGCTACCACTGATATCCATCACAACAGCTCTCAACATATCTTCCAAAGTCTGGATAGTCCTCTCAGTTTATCCATCGGTTTGGGGATGATAGGCTGTACTCATAGCCAATCTGGTGCCCATCTGTTTGCAAACTCTTCCAAAATCTGGAAGTAAACCTCGGATTTCGGTCTGAAACAATGGACACAGGCACTCCATGCAATCGCACCACGAAATCTATGTACAGTTTTGCCATTTTCCTAAAAAATATGTCATATTGTAGGGAATGAAGTGTGTTGACTTTGAAAGTCTATCAATTACTACCAAAATAGCATCATAACCTCGGTTGGAACGAGGAAAATGGGTCACAAATCCATTTCTACATGCTCCCAATTCTATTGGGGCACCTCTAAACTTTGCAATAGACCACTAGGTCTCATCCTTTCTGCCTTAACTAGCTGACAATTCAGACAACGTGCAACAAAACCAGCAACATCACTCTTCAAGCCTGACCACCAGTAGTGTGGCTTCAAGGCATGGTACATCTTCCTTGCACCAGGATGGACACTATGTCTACTACAGTGAGCTTCTCTCAAGATCTCCTCCAAATCAATCAGATTTGGCACTACCAACCTGCCACGAAACCTCAAACAACCATCAGATGTGACAGAGTAATCCTCCAACTATTCAGTTTGAGCTTTCGACTTCAACTCATGGATATACGGATCTGTTCTCTGAGCTTCTCTAATATTTGAAACGATTTGTGGCTCAACTTGAAAAGATGAAACCACCACATAATCATCTCCTGAGTAGAAACGTCAACCAGTAGTGCTCAGATTCTCATGAACCTTCGAGATAGACAACGATGCAAGCATCGACACTTGAGTTTTCCTGCTCAACGCATCTGCAACTACATTCACGTTCCTAGGTTGATATTGGATCTCACAATCAACATCCTTAAGTAGCTCCATCCATCTACGCTGTCTCATGTTCAAATCTGACTGAGAGAAAAGATACTGAAGACTCAGCTATACTAGAAAATCCCTCAATGAAGCGGTGATAATAGCTAGCCAATTCCAAAAAGCTACGAATATCTGAAACATTCTTGGGACTTTCCCAGTTCACAACAGCCTCTACCTTACTGGGATCAACAGATATACCTGCAGCTGAAATGACATGACCCAGAAATACCAATATGTCCAACCAAAACTCGCATTTGGAGAACTTAGCATACAGCTGCAAGTCTCGAAGGGTTTGGAGAACCAAACTCAAATTCTCTTTGTGCTGCATTGGAGTCTTCGAATACACCAAATATCATCGATAAACACAATCACAAACTAGTCGATAAATTCTCAAAAGACTCGATTAATCAAATCCATGAAAACTGTAGGGGCATTCGTCAAACCAAAAGGCATAACCAAAAACTCATAACGCCCATACCTCATACGAAACGCAGTTTCACAACATCTTCCTCTCGAATGCGCAACTGATGGTACCCCGAACATAGATCGATCTTAGAAAACACAGTTGAACCCTGAAGCTGATCAAACAAATCGTCGATCCTCGGTAGAGGGTACTTAATCTTCAATGTTGCCTCATTCAGTTGCCGAAAGTCAATGCACATCCTCATCGATCCATCCTTCTTCTTCACAAACAAGATAGGAGATCCTCCCCACGGTGACATACTTGGCCTAATAAAGCCTTTCTCCAACAAGTCGCTAAGCTGTACCTTAAGCTCCCTCAACTCGGCTGGTGCTAAACTATATGGAGTACGCGAGATAGGAGCTGTACCAGGAACCAACTCAATGCTAAAGTCGATCTCCCTTCTCGGAGGAAAACCAGGAATCTCCTCAGGAAACACGTCAGGAAAATCACGAGCGACAGGATGTCACCTAGCCCCTCACATGACGAAAAGGATGCGTGTAAAGCATAGATCATAAATCCTACACTCTCCAACGACAGAATGCTAAACATATACATGGCAGAGATCAAAGTAATCTTCGATTGGGAATCGTGGCCATAGAAATTCCATTTCTTGCCAAACTGGGGCCGAAAATGCACAACACCATGGAAACAGTCCACGGTGGCCCTAAAAATAGACAACACATCCATTCCCACTATGCAATCGAAATCCCACATCACTAACCGAATCAAATTCGCTACTAAAATGTTCTCACCAAACCTGAGAATGCCATTCAACAAAATCTCTTTGGAAAACAGGCTCGCACCGGCAGGAGTCGCAACAGAAACAACATCACATAAAGAAGTCGTATGCAAACCATGCTCAACCACAAATGCATCAGCTATAAATGAATGTGATGCTCCAGTATCAAACAATACACGTGCTGGAAAATAAAAAAAGTACAAGTACCTGCGATAACTCCTCCTGGCGTGCCCTCCTCTTGCTCCCGTGTCATGGCATAACCTGGGCATGTTGAGGTCCTGAGAACTGGGCTGGGAAGACTATCAAAAACACGAAGGACCAGGCTGCTGAAACGGCCTATGCTGCGCTTCCCCCACCCTCTGCTGCTGAACAGGAAAAGAACAACCTCGAGATGACCCACCAGAATGACACTGAGGTGGGGCAGCGGTGTGCTGAGATCCAGCCAATGTACATACTCGCGCAAAATGTCCATACTGCCCACAATTATTACAAGCACCCTGAACCCCCACACACTTCATCGTAGGGTGTTTGCCTCCACACTGGCCACAAAAGATAGCCCAAGGGCTGCTACTGCTGCTCAAATTGCCCGAACCAGAAGAACTAGAACCCTGCTTCTTCTTGAACTGATGGCCAAGTGGCCTAAACCTGTGGCCTCCGGATGGTTGCGCTGACTGCTGCTGCTGCAGGGATGACTGGGAAAATTGGGGAGGTTGCGCCCCTGGAACATTGGGACGTGTACCTTGTGCAGCTTGAGGCCGAACCCGAGACATGCGGTTCCTCAACCCTTCCTCGATGTCCATTGCCTTGTCCACCGCGTCCGCATAACTAGTAGGTGAACCCGCCAAAACCAAGGAATAAAGATCCTCATTGAGCCCTTCCAGAAACTTGTTTCTCTTTGCCCTTTCGTGGCCAGACACATGCGGAACATAGGCTAGAAGAGAAGAAAACCTTCGAGCATACTCTCCCACCGACATGGTTCCCTGAACCAAATTATCAAACTCTCGCTCTCGGGCATTCACATAAGACTCCAGAACGTACTCCTGTCGGAACGCAGTACAAAAACTGACGCAAGTAATCCCCATACCAGTCTCCTCGAGCGTACGTGAAGCGCCTCTCCACCAGCGCTTTGCATTCTTCCTCAGCTGGAAGGTCGCCAAACTCAATCTTCACTCATCATCATAGCGCACTCTATCATACAGCCCTGTAATGTGCTGCAGCCATGACTCAGCATTGGAACTAATCTTGTCACCATCAAATGTCTGAGGATTCATCTTCTGAAACCTCGCCATGATCAGTTCCATCTCATCCACACGGGCAGCAAAAACATCAACCTCGTCGTCAACCTGCCTAGCACGTCTACAAATAGGAATACTACGCTCCATCTCCTCGTTCTGACCCTCAGATTCTATCGCAATCTGCCCGATAGCTCTACCCCTACGTCTAGGCGGCATCTAGGCAAACACTAATACAATATGATCACACAGCAAATATATCACATATTCAAGCACATGCAACAAGTAACAAAGTGCCTAGACTCAAGTGTGATCAAAAGAATTCGAGCTTATCCAAGTTTAAGCTCTGATACCAAAAATATCAGGCCCGGTGCACAAAACAGAGATCAACCACGCAATAAACAACCACAGAAGCATTTTAAAAGTGGCTAAAATTTTTCGCTTTGGCCTGAATTAGAAAAAATAATTTAAAAATACATTGATACTCAAAATATTGGTCTTACAACAACCCAAAAGCTGAACACTAACAACTACATAACACAAATACAAACATCGAATATCCCAACAACAAAAATAATAATCAGCAATGGAACATTACATCCTTACGGGACATTTCCGGTTAATGATTCTATCTCATTATTATATAATATACATAACTGGGATATTCTATCCACCTCCTGGGGCACCACTAGCTGAGTCACCTCCACGACCAGCTGAGAAACCATGGTAACCTGAACACACATAAACAGGCAAAACAACCAGCCCCAGAGGGACATGGGGTCAAACCACAGTACGGAGAGCAATATAAACATTTAATAGATAGCAACAGATATAAATGCACGTGCTATGCATGAGATAACAAGATGCAAGGATACAACGGAATCAGAAAGCCAAAAGACGCTCAAGGACCACCTCAACAGTTGTCAACAAATCGAATAAAGATATTGGCCACGAAGCATGTGAGTGCGTGGTAGCTATCCACTCGTCTCAACACACGGTACCAGAGCATACACATATCACTCAGCCTGCTGTTGCCAAAGCTCATGAGAGCGTGGTAGCTATCCACTCGTCTCATAGCGGCTAACAGATAACCCAGCAGGAAGATGAGGAGCACAATATTGCCGCTCGTCCTCAAGAACAGCTCCTGGTACATACAGGTTAGCACAACAACAACAACAGGCTAACAGATATGAGCTCAAGCATGGAAAATACGTGTATGCCAATGCGACATCTTACAATAATCAGCACAGGACTAGCAGTAAGAAATTACGATACAACACAACACAATACACGCAATACCAGTAATCATACACCTATATCCATGCCAAATCACAAAGCTATAAACAAGATAAAATCCATACCTTAGCTTGCTGAGCTACAATTACCACAACAAGAATCCCGAGCACTTAGATCTGAAACCTGCTAAGCCAACAACAATGACAATACTCAGGGACAGTAGCACAGAACTACAAACTGGGAGCTATGAGCTCCACCAGCTCTATCCGACCCTTCTAGCATGATAGATAGCTCTAAACAAAGCATAAAGGAGGATTTAGCTCTTACTCGAAAGCACTAACTAAATGGAAAAGGAATCTGTTCGAGCACGAACCAACGACGCACTGCTGCTACTTCGCGTTCCTCTTCTAGCTATCCACAGCCTTCGAAAGAGGTATAGAAAGAACGGTCTTGGCAAGAGGAGTCCAACGCTACCACCCTTGCTCCAAGCTACGCCGACTACCGCAAGGAATCGAAGAAGATAAGGTTCGGTGAACAGTAAGGGTGTCATTGTAGCAGAAGGTAAGCAATCGGGGAAGAGAGATATATTTCTAAGTGTCGGGAAAGAATAATGGCATATGAAAGAACCAAGTCCTTTATTAATAACTCAAATCTTGTGAACAGTAACCACCGACAAATCGAGGTCCACAGCTGACACTAGCTCAGATATGAGTACCACTCCAGATCTGGACTCTACGCCAAAACAGATTTGGGACTCCTCCAAAAGACGTCGCACAGAAGTCCACTCTCCCACTGGTACACGTCATCCTGCTAGCACCATATAGTTATCGCTAAAACGGTGTCACATCGCAATCCAGATCTCACATCTCAGTTGGTTCCTCTAAACGACATCGTACAACAATCCAACTAGTTCATACACGTGTCCTGCTAAACGGCGTCACATCGCTCCAAACAAGAACACTCAGATCTCACGCACACAGCCCAGTCAAATCTGTAAACCATGAACCGCACCGGTCTACACCAAAACCACGAACCGGGCTGGTCCGTGCATTACCAGCCACTAGTGCAACTCAAATCTGGTTTCTTCCAAACAACGTCGCTTCGCTACCCGCGCATGATATTCAAATAGCGTGCTCAGAATGGCTTGCGAAAACCAGATTTCACCACCAATTCTCAAATCTGATCACGTTCCCACAAAATTCTCCAACATTCCAGAGTTGTTTCTAATATTCATACAGACTCAATACATTCACCAAGCATACCAGCTCAAAGTTGGTCCATCCCAGATCTTCCACGCCAAATCTGGTCTATACTAAACCCGATTAATTAATTTAATTAATCCAATAATCTTTCGGGTCTCACATGTTATGTTCATGCCTCATTATGTTATGATATACAATCATGTACTGCTAAGAATAGTTTTGATGCCATGATTTACGATCATTCATGCATGCATGTTCTAAAGCTATTTTATGATATGTATGTATTTGCATGTGGTTTTATTATATGTACCCTGTTATTATCAGATAGAGCATGTTGGGCCTTTAGGCTCACTAGGTTTAAATGGTGCAGGTGATACTGCAGATGATTTTAATCCGGCTGGTGGTGAGGACCTCTGATCTTCCGCTGCAGCTGTTATCCCGTGACCACTCAGATGCTTTTATCTTATTCTATTAGGCATGTTCATATTTCCACAACAATTTATTTACTCTGATTTTAATATGGTAAGCATGATGTGATTTTTGAGATATTTATTTATTTATGTTTTTAAAAATATTTTGAGAAAATATTTTAATGTTTGAACTATAATTTTAATATTTTGGAAAAAATATTCTAGAGAGTACGATTTGTTTCAACTTCTTACTGAACCATGAGATCGGACGATCTCCTAGAAATTGGCATGTTCCACTTGTGCTACGCCTGTCAGTTCTACATCCTACGTAATCTTCATCACCTATACCCGATCAGTTGGAAGCTAGAGTATTTGGGATACCAAAGACCCACGTTTGGAGTTCCTTTAAGATATTTTAAAATCCTTTTAACAGCAATATAATGAGATTGCTTCGGCTCTGCTTGAAATATAGCACACATACATAAAACAAGCATGATCTCTGGTCTGCTAGCAGTAAGGTAAAGCAGGGAGCCTATTGTACCACGATACAATGTTACCTCAGTGGAAGTTCCATCTTCGTCTTTGTATAGCTTGATTGAAGCACTCATTGCAGTAGCAGCTGGAGAACATTTGTCCATCCCGAACTTCTTTAGAAGCTCCTTTGTATATTTGGCTTGATTGATGAAGATACCATCCTCAAGCTGTTTAACTTGTAGTCTTAGGAAAATGTAAGCCCCCCCATCATGCTCATTTCGAACTTTTCCTGCATCATCTTTGAAAACTTTTCACACAGTTTAGGTTTATTTGAACCAAATATTATATCATCAACATATATTTGGAATAATAAGACGTGATTATCTTTAACAAACTTAAACAAAGTCTTATCTTTATCCAAGAGTGAAATCATGCACAATCAAGAATTTGGACAGGGTATCATACCAAGCTCTTGGTGCTTGTTTTAGACCGTATAGAGCTTTATCCAGTTTGTACACGTAATCTGGTTTGGAATGATCTACGAAGCCAGGAGGTTGTGCAAGACACACTTCCTCGTTTAGGATGTCATTTAAGAATGCACTTTTAACATCCATTTGATAAACTTTAAAGTTTTTAAAGGATGCATATGCGAGAAAGATGTGTATTGCTTCTAATCTTGCTACATGTGCAAATGTTTCATCAAATCTATTCCTTCTTCCTGTCGATAGCCTTGAGAAACTAGTCTAGCCTTATTTCTCACTATGTTATCATTTTCATCCAATTTATTCCAAAAGACCCATTTAGTTCCTATTACGGTCTGATTAATTGGTTGAGGAACTAAGTGCCACACCTTGCTACGTTCAAATCGACTTAATTCTTCCTGCATAGCTTCTATCCAATTTGGGTCAGCTAAGGCCTCATCTATCTTCTTAGATTCTATATGAGAGATGAATTCTGAATTAAAGTATTCGTTTATCATCTGGACTCTTGTCCTAAGAGTTGCAGTAGGATTACCGACGACCAGCTCAGGTGGATGATTTTTATTCCACCGGAGACTAAGTCCGTAGGTGGTTGCTGCTTCCTCAGGTTGAGTAGTCTCTTCATCTTCATCATCCAGGTTGATTACTGGTATGTTTGGTGCAACAGTTTGTGCTTGATTTCCATCAGTTTGAGTAGGATCTGCAACAGCTGGCTCCTGAGCTGGATCAGCTTGCACGTGCTCTGGTCCATCTTGCGCATAATCTGTACCATCTTCTCCTGATCTGGTTCAGCTTGGATAACTTCTGCTGGTGTTCGAACCTGTAACTCATCATCACTTGATTCAAGGAGATTACTCTAATATGTTGCTAATATCATTAAGAGACTCAATAGAATTCGAAGAAAAACTAGATTCATCAAATTTAACATGAACTGACTCTTCAACTGTCAGCGTTCTATTGTTGAACACACGATAAGCTTTGCTAAAATCTGAATAACCAAGAAAGATACCAATATCAGATCGTGCATCAAAAGTAGTTAAGTGCAATTTACCATTTTTATGAATGAACAGCGACAACCAAAAACTTTAAAATATGCAATGTTTGGTTGTTTGCCATTCCAGATCTCATACGATGTCTTTTGTTGCTTCTTGTTAATCATTGATCTTATCTGGTGTATAGAATGCAGTGTTCACCGCTTCAGTCCAAAATTTTCGAGAAATACCGGAATCAGGAAGCATAGGTCTTGCAGCTTCTTTTAAAGTACGGTTACGACGCTCAGCGAGCCCGTTCTGTTGAGGAGATCTAGCCGCAGACAACTCATGCCTGATTCCCTTGTGTGCAAGATAGGAGGATAAAGTTTTATTTAAAAACTCAGTACCACGATCACTCCTAATCCGATCAATAGAAGAAGATTTTTCATTTTGAAGACGGTTTAAAATCTTGGTAAGCTGGTCCATGGTCTGTTCCTTTTATTTTAAAAATATTATCCAAGTAAACCTGGAGTAATCATCAACAATCACAAGGGTATAATTCGTTCCCCCTAAGCTGGATATCTGGACATGACCAAAAAAGTCCATGTGACTGTGCATGTGTTGTTTGTGAAAATTAACCACATACTAATGATCACATAATTGACTAATGCTTATCAGATTATAGCACAAATTCTCAACAAGTAGCACGTCATTTATAACTATGTTACCATGGACAATCTTACCCTTGCCCATAGTTTCACCTGTTGAGTTATCGCTGAAGACAATATTTGATCCTCTGGAGTATTTGATGTCCGATATCAGTTTGTAATTTCTAGTCATATGTCTAGAACAACCACTGTCCAGATACCATTCAGACTTCTTAAAAACCTGCAATCAGAAAACAAGTTTTGGTACCCAATTTCACTTGGGTCCAGATTGGATTAACCCTTTCGGGACCCATACTTGAATTAACGTGACAATTTTTCCTGCGTATGTGTCCACTAGGGTGCTTATTGAAATACTGTGTGATCTTTTGAATCATGGTTCTATACTTTGACCATCCATATCACGTCTGAGCTGGTATGCTCTGTTAAGCTTCCTCAGCTTCACTGAGCTACACCTTTGCTGGTGAAGATCAGATAACTATAAACCAGCTCTAGCTCGTTCCTTGTCTAATCTATTCTTTAGCCAGCTAGGCTGGGAGTTCTCAGGCTCAGTATATCCAACTTTCCCTTCTGGTTTAGCTTAGACATAATTTGGTCATCATACTTAACCGATTCAAGTGTATCATGTATCATACTGGCTTTGACAAAACTCATTCTTTTGAGATTATAATTTGTCAGATATGATTGAGTACTAGTATCACTAGAGCTGCTTTCGCCAGAGCTGAAGCCCAGTCCAGATCTATCATTAAATGGCTTCTTGACCTCATGAAGCTTGCCTAACGAAATAGAAGATTTTTTCCATGAGCTCATCACTATATTTAGTCTATTATTTTTTGATGTGAGCTCATTAGACTTGGATCTGAAAGATTCATTCTCTGTTTTCAGCTTACTTAACTCAGTCTTTAGACTGTCTGAATCTTCAAGCTGTAAACAGCTTGCGTCATCTGACTTATCTTTCAGACACTCGTTTTCAGCATTAACATCCTCGAACATCTGAGATAGCTTCTTTTAATCATAGACCATTTCGTTAAGAGCATTAACAAGGTCTTCTCGTGTAAACATACTGTTAGAGAAATCAAGTACCTCGTCAGTGTCATCAGCCATTAGACACTATACATCCTCTTCACTTTAGCTTGATGAACTGCTTGAAGTGCTCTCTTCTAAATCATAATTAGCCCACATGATTTTGCTTTCTTCTGCTACAAGCACTTTGCGATCCCATCTTTTGATGTATGGATTCTTATCCGTGCGGTGTCGTCTGCGATATGAATTTCTCTTATAATCATGTTTTGATTTTGTGCAGTATGCTGCAAAATGCTCAGGACTGCCACATTCGAAACATTTCATCTCATTAGTAGTATTATGTTCAGATTTATGTGCTTTAATTGAAAAAGAGGGTGATTGAGTTCTTCTCATGAATTTCCCAAACATCTTAACGAAGAGGGACATAGCATCGATGCTGATCTCTTCAGCTGTATTCTATTGCTTTTCATCTATTACAGCTAATACTTGAGTAGGCTGGGACGTGGAAGGTCCTTATTCTGATCTGGTCTCCAATTCAAATTCATATGCTTTTAGGTTTGCAAACAGATTGTGAGACCCGAAAGCTGATAAGATTAATTGAGTTAATTAATCGGGTTTTATTGAGATCAGCTTTGTGTTGATGAGCTTGGAGAAGCTATCGGGTTTTGTTTTAGCCCTTAGAACAGTTCTAGAGAGTTTGGGTTTGGCGCAGAATCTGTTTAGCAGTTAGCGCGGGTCATCGTTGAATGTTGGCATTCAGCAGTGGTGACGTCAGCAGTATCGCTGGGTGGTTGTATTCAGCAGTTGTAGCAAGATCTGTTGTCATTAATGTTCAGTGGTGAGATAGTGTTCTTTCAGTAGCGGGTGCTTCTACGTGTCGTTTGGATTAGTTGGAACGACAGCGTTTTGGATTGGCGAATAAGACTCAGCTGTGAGTTGTGTTACATCGTTGAATGTTGGCATTCAGCAGTGGTGACGTCAGCAGTATCGCTGGGTGGTTGTATTCAGCAGTTGTAGCAAGATCTGTTGTCATTAATGTTCAGTGGTGAGATAGTGTTCTTTCAGTAGCGGGTGCTTCTACGTGTCGTTTGGATTAGTTGGAACGACAGCGTTTTGGATTGGCGAATAAGACTCAGCTGTGAGTTGTGTTAGCGTCAGCTGTATGAGAGATCTGTTGTAGCGTTGCTAACAGATGTTGGTTAGTGTTCAGCAGTGAGTAGCGGGTGACGTGTCCAGTTGCGACAGTAGTTATCTGCGAAGTAGTTTGAGTTAGTAGCGATCGCTATTTTGGCGTAGAGTGAGATCTGTTGCAAGATCT
This sequence comes from Dorcoceras hygrometricum, assembly GCA_001598015.1. Lineage (NCBI taxonomy): Eukaryota > Viridiplantae > Streptophyta > Magnoliopsida > Lamiales > Gesneriaceae > Dorcoceras > Dorcoceras hygrometricum. Next base: position 84,664 of record KV001796.1, on the reverse strand, counting down.
GTTTGCGAGCGGGAATATCAGTTGCGATAGTTTAAGCGTTGGTTGATACTGTTCCTTCAGTTGTGATCAGCTTTGACTTATATTAGAGGACTTGGTCTTCGATTTGAGTATCCAGTTTCACACTTAGAATATTTCCCGATTGCCAATTTCTGTCGCGATACCCTAGCTACTGTTCATCAAACCTTATCTTCTTCGATTGCCGACGGTAGGCAGCTCCGACGAGAGTAAGAGTGGTAGCGTTGGACTCCTCTTGCTGAGACGCTTCGTTTGGATATTGTTTTCGAACGTTTGCTTGAAGCTGGAGAGGTGTGCGAAGACATCTCCCTTGTGTAGTTTGTTAGCATAAGAGTCGGATTTCGCTCCTAGCTTGTTGGGGTAAGTAAAGTTCCTACCTTTAAGCTTTGTTTAGAGCTTTCTGTTGAGTTATAGAGGTAGGATTAGTGCTGGTGGAGTTTGTAACTCCCAGCTGCTGTGTTCTGTGCTACGTTCCCTAAGGAATTGTGTGTTACCGTTGAGCAGGTGGTATATCTGTGTGCTCGGGACGTCATTGTGGCAATCTGCTGTATTAATTGCTGCACAGAGAATTGAGGTACGGATGTGAGCTTGTTAGAAGCTTAGGATTGAGCATGAATTATGAGCTTTGCTGTGTATGTTCTTTTTCTGTTATCGTTTGTGCATTGTATTGATATCAACTGTTGCATTTGCATACACGCATTATCCTAAGCTCTGTTTTGCTAGATGTGCCTGTTCTGTTGATTTGAAGAATATCAGGATGCTGTATTCGAGGACGAGCGGGTAGTTCCCGTATACCTCGGAGGCGAGCGGGTAACTCCCGTACCTCATCTCCTTGCTGGATTTGTTAGCCGCTATGAGCGGAGTGGGTAGCTCCCACATCTCATGAGTGGGCATGTCAGGTCTCATGCTCTACTCAGAGTTAAACCACGCAAACATAGCGGAAGCATACAAAAAGTGGCTTAAAATTTTCGCTTTAGGCCTGATGGTTTAAAACATATAATTTAAAATACACAATACTAAAAGTAATCCCAGTATTTTACACACTCGGTACAACAATACATCATTTAAACAAATACAAATACCAGTACTACAACGGCTAACACGATCCCACAAGCACAGGGCATCCCCCGGCTGACAGTACTAGTACATTTATGCTATACGCTAACTGGGACACTCTATCCACCTCCTGGGGCACCTCCAGCTGGGTCAAAGCCACGACTAGAAGAGAAACCTGGGAAACCTGAAAACACATACAGGCAACAATACACCAGCCCCAGAGGGACCTCGGGGTCAAACCCCAGTACGGAGAGCAGCATAAACAGCATAAGGAAAGCAACAGATAAATATGCGCATGCTATGCAAGGGACAAGGCTACAACCGAAATCAGGGAGCCAAAGGATCGCAACAATAGCTCAACAGCAAGATCTGATCAAAGGAACGATAATCAGTGGCCACGGGTATACTGAGCACATGGGAGCTACCCACTCATCTCCAGTACACCATACCAGATTCTAAACAAACAGCTCCACCTGCTGTTGCTCACTCATGAGATGTGGGAGCTACCCGCTCCGCTCATAGCAGCTAACAAACCCAGCAGGGAGAATGAGGTACGGGAGTTACCCGCTCAGCCTCCAAGGAATATGAAAACTACCAGCTCGTCCTTGAACATAGCATCCTGGTACTCACAATTCAACAGAACAGGCATAGCTAGCAAAACAGGGCTCGATAGCAATATACGTGTATGCAAATGCAACAGCTGATATCAATACAATGCACAAGCGATAACAGCACAGAGCACACACACAGCCAAGCATATAATCCATGCTCAATCCAAAGCTGTAAACAAGCTCACATCCGTACCTCAAATCTTTTGGCAACAATTACTACAAGCAGATTGCCACAATAACGCAGATCCACCACATGCTCAACGGCAACACAAGCAACTACTCAAAGATCAAAGCACAGATAAGCAACAGCTGGGAGCTACAACTCAACCAGCGCTATCCTACCTCATCCAACACCACAGAAAGCTCTAACAAGATTAAAGGCAGAATCTGAACTTACCCCAAAAAGCTAGGAGCGAAATCCGACGCTTATGCTAACAGACTACACAAGGGAGATGTCTTCGAACACCTCACCAGCTTCAAGCAAATGTTCGAAAACGATATCCAAACGAAGCGTCTTGGCAAGAGGAGTCCAACGCTACCACTCTCGCTCTCTTCGGAGCTGTCTACCGTCGGCAATCGAAGAAGATAAGTTCGGTGAACAGTAGCTAGGGTATCGCGACAAGATTTGGCAATCGGGAAAATATTCTAAATATGGAAACTGGATACTCAATTCGAAGACCAAGTCCTCTAATATAAACCAAAGCTGCTCACAGCTGAAGAAACAGTATCCACCACACTTAATCTATCGCAACTGATATTCCCGCTTGCAAAACAGATCTTGCAACAGATCTCTAACTAAGCCAAAATAGATCTCTAACTAAGCCAAAACATATCTCTACTAACTCAAACAACGTCGCAGAGAATTACTGTCGCAACTGGACACGTCACCCGCTACTCACTGCTGAACACTAACCAAAATCTGTTAGCAACGCCACAACAGATCTCTCACACAGTTGACGTTAACGCAACTCACAGCTGAGTCTTCTTCGCTAATCCAAAACACTGTCGTTCCAACTAATCCAAACGACGATGTACTAGCACCCGCTACTGAAAGCGCTCTATCTCACTACTGAACGCTAGAGATAACAGAACTCGCTACAATTGATGAACACAATCACTACTGCTGACGTTGCTGAGCTCCAACATTCAGCGATGATCCGCGCTAACTACTGAACAGATTCCGCGCAAACTCTAACTCTCCAGAATTGTTCTAAGGGCTAAACAAAACCTGATAGCTTCTTCAAGCTCATCAACGCAAAGCTGATCGCAATAAAACCCGATTAATTAACTCAATTAATCTTATCAGCTTTCGGGTCTCACATCTCTCCCCCACTAAAATAGGATTTCGTCCTCGAAATCGATAAACTCCAAAACAAGAGTTCAAGATAACTGGGGAAAGAAATACAAGAAACCAACTACTGGAACAAAAGCAACATCTACTCGAACAGATGCGGCCACTCACGATGCATCTTCTCTTCTAGTTCCCAAGTAGCTTCTTCTCTACCGTGCTTGCTCCACTGAACCATCACCGAGGGAATGGGTTTATTCCTCAGCTGTTTCTTCTTTCTATCCAAGATCTGCAAGGGATACTCAACATAGCTCAAAGTCCTATCTAACTCAACCTCATTAGTTCTCAACACATGCGAGGGATCTGGCTCATATTTCCTCAACATCGAAACATGAAACACATCATGTAAGGAAGACAAATCTGGGGGAAACACAGCCGATACACATGCGAGGGATCTGGCTCATATTTCCTCAACATCGAAACATGAAACACATCATGTAAGGAAGACAAATCTGGGGGAAACAACAGCCGATAAGACAAAGGATCAGTTCTCTCTAAGATCTCATAAGGACCAACATAACGAGGAGCTAACTTTCTCTTGAGACCAAATCTCATAACACTTCGAAAAGGAGAAACCTTAAGGAAAACTAGATCACCAACCTCAAACTCTAAAGGACTACGCCTCTTATTCGCATAACTGGCTTGGCGATCTTGAGCAGCTTTCATTCTATGGCGAACCAAGTCCACCTGATCTCTCATCTTCTGCACAAACTCTGGGAAAGACAGCTGCTTCTCCCCCACTTCTTCCCAACACACTGGAGATCTACACTTCCTTCCATACAAAGCTTCAAATGGTTCCATGCCAATCGTGACCTGATAGCTGTTATTATAGGAAAACTCAACCAAAGACAACGAGTCATGCCAGCTACGACTGAAGTCCATCACAACAGCTCTCAACATATCCTCTAAAATCTGGTTAGTCCTCTCCGAAGGCCATCTGTTTGGGGGTGATACGGTATACTCATAGACAATCTAGTTCTGTTTGCAAACTCTTCCAAAACCTGGAAGTAAACCTTGGATCACGATCTGAAACAATCGAAACTGGCACACCATGCAGACGCACCACAAAATCTAAGTACATCTTCGCCATCTTCTTCAAAGAATAGCTCATGTTGTAGGGAATGAAGTGCGCAGACTTCGACAATCTGTCTATCACAACCCACACAGCATCACAACCTCTGCTTGAACGGGGCAAATGCGTGACAAAATCCATAGCTATGTGCTCCCAATTCCATTGGGGCACTTCTAATCTATGCAACAAACCACCAGGTCTCATCCTCTCTGCATTGACTTGCTAACAATTCAGGCATTTATCTACAAAATTTGCAACATCACTTTTCAAACCTGCCCACCAGTAATGCTGCTTCAAGGCATGATACATCTTTCTTGCACCAGGATGGACACTGTATATACTGCAGTGTGCTTCTCGCAAGATATCTTCTCTCAAATCAACCAGATTTGGCACAACAAGCCTGCCACGAAACCTCAAGCAACCATCAGAAGAGACAGTATAGTCTTCCAACTGTCCAGCTCTCACCTTCAGCTTCAACTCATGGATGGATGGATCGGTCCTCTGAGCTGCTCTAATGTTAGAAACAAGCCGTGGCTCAACTTGAAAAGAAGACACCACAACATAATCCTCAGCGGGGTAAAACCTCCAACCAGTAGTGCTAAGATGCTCATGGACCTTCGAAATCTGCATCGAACCTTATCTTCTTCGATTGACAATGGTAGACAGCTCCGATTGAAGTGAGAGTGGTAGCGTTGGACTCCTCTTGCTAAGACGTTTTGATTGATACCTCTTTTGGACACTTGCTTGAAGCTGGTGAGGTGTGCGAAGACATCTCGCTTGAGTAGTATGTTAGCGTTCCGTCCTAGCTTGTTGGGGTAAGTGTTCAGACCCTACCTTGTGTTTGTTTAGAGCTCCATGTTGATATAGAGGAGTAGAATAGCGCTGGTCAAGTTCGTAGCTCCCAGCTGTTGCTTTTCAGTGTTTCGGTTCTTGATTAGTTGCTTGTGATGGCTTAGCAGGTGACATATTTGTGTTTCCCGAGACCCTGTTGTAGTAATTGTAGCACAGAAGATTTGAGGTACGAAGGTGAGCTTGTTTTACAGCTTTGGATTGAGCATGGGTGATTATGCTTGCTGTTGTGTATGCTTTGCATAATGTATATGTTTCTATGTTGATCATTGCATCTGTTGCATACACGCATTTATCACTTGAGCTCAGATCTGTTGTTGCGGGTAACTCCCCGTACCTCATCTCCCTGCTGGGATATGTTAGCCACTATGAGAGGAGTGGGTAGCTCCCACATCTCATGAGTTGGGCAACAGCGGGTTGAGCTATGTTTTGCATCTGGTGCCGTGTGTTGAGACGAGTGGGTAGCTCCCATATACTCACACACCCTGTGGCCACTGTTGTACTGTTGTTCGGTTGTGTCTGTTCTTGATCAGCTTTGAGACTCCTTGGCTCTCTGTGTCTCAGTTGTAGCCTTGTTCTCATGCATAGCATTTTGGTATTACTTATTGCTTGTCGTTAGCTGTTTTATATTGCTCTCTGTACTGGTGTTTGACCCTATGTCCCTCTGGGTTGGTATTTGTTTGCCTGTGTGTGTTTTCAGGTTATCATGGTTACTCTGATGGTCGTGGAGTAGACCTAGCTGGAGGTTCCTAGGAGGTGGTTAGAGTGTCCCAGTTAGCGTATAGCATATATGTATAAGCACTATTAGCTGTATCTGTTGAATGTTGTACTGTTGTACTGAGTGATTTTATTAGCTGGGATATTTTGTGTATTGTACTATTTTAAATTATGTATCTTTCCGTCAGGCCAAAGCGAAAATTTTAGCCACTATTTTATTGCTTCCGCTATGTGTTTGCATGGTTAAACTCTGTGTTTGAGCACGAGGCCTGATATTTTTGGTATCAGAGCTTAAGCTGGGATAAGCTCAATTTCTTTTGATTTCACTTGAGTCTAGGCACAGTGTTGCTTGTTTCATGTGCATGACTACGTTACTTGTGGTATGATATATCTGTTGCTGTGTGACCTTACCCTCTTAGTGCCTTCGTAGATGCTGCCTAGACGTAGGGGTAGAGGTAGAGGGCAGTTTCAGGAAGAGTCCGAAGGTCAGAACGAGGATGTGCAGCATAGTGTTCCTCGTCGTGGATGCGATAGACAGATTGACTTGGAGGTAGATGAGTTGGCATCCCGGGTGGACGATATGGAACTGGGGATGGCGAGGTTCCATAGGATGAATCCTCAGACGTTCAATGGGGACGAGCCTAGTTCTGATGCTGAGTCCTGGTTGCAGCATATTACTGGGTTGTTCGATCGTGTCAGGTATGACGATGAGCGTAGGCTGAGTTTAGCTACGTTTCAGTTGAGGATAAGCATCGAGCGTTGGTGGAGAGGTGCTTCTAGGACTCTCGAGGAGACATGTGTAGGGATTTTGTGGAGTAGCTTCTGTACTGCCTTTCGTCTGGAGTACGCCAGAATCTTTTGTGAACGCCAGTGAGCGAGAGTTTGATAACCTGGTGCAGGGATCTATGTCCGTGGGTGAGTATGCCCAGAGATTTTCTTCTCTTCTTGCATATGTTCCGCATGTTGTTGGCCGAGAGAAGGCGAAGAGGAACAAATTCATGGAGGGGCTCAATGAAGAGGTGTCTTCTTTTGTGTTGGCGGGTTCATCGGCGAGCTATGCAGAACCGTCGGTCGCGTGTTAGGCCGCAAGGGGTGCAAGCAGTCGTCCTGTGGTTCCTAGGGTGCAACCTTCCCAGTCAGTGCAGTCGTCTCAGCCACCTGGAGTACGCCAGAATCTTTTGTGAACGCCAGTGAGCGAGAGTTTGATAACCTGGTGCAGGGATCTATGTCCGTGGGTGAGTATGCCCAGAGATTTTCTTCTCTTCTTGCATATGTTCCGCATGTTGTTGGCCGAGAGAAGGCGAAGAGGAACAAATTCATGGAGGGGCTCAATGAAGAGGTGTCTTCTTTTGTGTTGGCGGGTTCATCGGCGAGCTATGCAGAACCGTCGGTCGCGTGTTAGGCCGCAAGGGGTGCAAGCAGTCGTCCTGTGGTTCCTAGGGTGCAACCTTCCCAGTCAGTGCAGTCGTCTCAGCCACCCCAGCAGTAGGTAGCCCAGCAGCCAGGACACCAGAGGTTTAGGCCTCGTGGTCGTCAATTTAAGAAGAAGTCTGGTTCGAGTTCTTCTGGCTTGGGTAGTTCGAGCAGTGGCAGTAGCTCCAGGGTCTAGTATTGCGGTCAGTGTTGAGGAAGGCATCCTACAGCGCAGTGTGTAGGTGTGCAGGGTTTATCGTCTGTGGTCAGTATGGGCATTTTGCGAGAGTGTGTCCTTTGTCTGGATCGCAGCATACCGCCGCCCCAACACAGGGTCGAGGTGGATTGTCTAGAGATTGTTCTTTTCCAGCAGAGGTTAGGGGAGCCTTAGTTTAGGCCGTTTCTGCAACCTGGTCCTTCGCGATTTGGACAGTCTTCCCATACTTAGTTTTCAGGATCTCTGTTTGCCCAAGTGAATGCCATGACTAGGGAGCAAGCGGAGAGCACGCCAGGTGGAGGAGTGATCGCAGGTACTTGCTTTGTAACGCCCCAAAATCCATAGGACCACATTTATGCATTTTATTGATTTTATGGGCCAAATTGGCAATTTTAAATGTATTGTATTTTCTGATTTATTGATGTCAGCAAGTAGGATGCGCTGCAGCTGAGCGCTGCGGCTGGTACCAGCAGACTACTCCAACGAGCGATGCACGAGCTGGATTTTAATTGATTGGAAAATGTTTTAAGGAGGTGAAATGATTTCTTTTGGAAAGGGTTTGGTGTTTTACAAATTAAAATGATATGAAGGGAATTTTACTAAACTTTAGAAGTGTGTCATGCTTGATTTCACAAGTAGCTTGCCACTAATCCCTTTCATATAAAAACCTGTTTGAAAGTAAGATTTTCATCATTTGCAAAGAAAAATCTTAAAGTGTTCTTCAAAATATTTCCAAAAGAATTCGTGCGTTGCTCAAAGGGAGGATTTCTGCAGGAATTAGCCGTTGTCGTAAAGCTTTGATTAATGCAAGTAAAAGCTGATCATTTGCTACACCATTTGAAGTATATTTTGTGTGAGTCTCTCTGCTCACAATTAAATATCTAATCTCAATCAGTGGGTTATTAATTTAAACTAAACAAGTTTATTAAATCTAATCTGGTTCGTATATAAAAGAATAAAATTTTCAGCAGAAGCGTTGTTTCGACCAGCAGAAGCTTAAAGGAGAATTCAGCTTGTATCGTAACTTTATTCATTTATGATGCACTGTTCTGTTCACCAGCAGATGCATTCCATAGAGATAGTTCAGCAGTTGCTTTATTCGTTTCTAAGTGCTGTTCATCTGGTATTAGATTAGTCTTACGACTGGTACTATTCATTTAATCGTGTTAGCGCTTTTCCTTGCGATTGATTGATGCGCTAACGACGTCGTTTCTTTAAGTTACAAAATATCAGCAGGTAGTCTTGTCATCCTATCTTTTATTTATTTCAACGACATCGTTTCATTTAAATACGATTGTCTTAGTAGGAGATCTTGCAGCTGGTTTCTGTTTATTCCAGCTGGTTCATTTTAATGATATTAGCGAACAGCAGAGAGTTTTGTTTAATAAGTGCTGTTCCATTCTCTTGCGACTGGTTTTCTTTTCACC
>KV001796.1:26352-40427 GCA_001598015.1 Dorcoceras hygrometricum | reverse complement strand
CTGGTATACGTTGTCTTGAGCTTGAGAATGATTGAGGAAGCGACACGTGTTAGTCAACGTTTTTGAGTGTTGACTATAGGATTCAGCAGTTGCTTAGATAGGGCGACCAGTCGATGGGTTGAAGAACCAGCCGCAGGAGTTTCCCTTATGCAACTGCTGGTGTTTGTATGCGTCGACTGGATTTGATGTAGTAGGCGCAGCGACGTCGTTTGATTAAGTGCAGCTGCTGGTTTTGGATCGTTGTGAAGAATGTGTGTCGACTGGATGACCAGCTGCTGGTGGTTTTTGAAGTAATATTTGTCGCCTGCTGGTAGGCGCTGCGACGTCGTTCGATGAAGTTAAAACGCTACGTTTTGGATGTTGCAGCTGGAACCATTCGTTGGTTGTTTTGGAGATATCTGCTGCCTGCTAGTTTAACGCTACGGCGTCGTTTTGATAAGTTGAAACGGTGCGTTTTGAGTGTTACGTATGGAACCAGTAGCGAGGGGTTGTTGTGAGTAATGCATTGCGACTGGAGAAACAGCAGGTGGTAGCGATGCTGACGTAACCATTACGATGTCGTTTAGATTTGTTGATGCGTCGTAGTTTTGTGGTATTTTGTGTAACCAGTCGACTGGTGCTTGTTTGAAGAAATTTATACCAGCTCTTGGTCCCATTTCATGCGAATCATGTTGTCTGCTGGTGTATCGCTACGGCGTCGTTTGAGTTAGTGAGAACGGTGTCGTTTCAAGGTTATACTTACGAATGCAACACTTGGTTGTTGCTGCTGGTTTTAGCGAAAGAAAGAGATTGTATCTGCTGGTAGATACCTGCTGGTCTTGTCGACTGAATATTGGTGATCAGCAGATGTTGATTTGAGAGATTATAAATGGAAGTGTCGTTCGACACTTAGGATTATCTGAGAACCAGATATTTCTTATCTCCATTCCCGAACCCTCGATGTGCCACTGTTCACCGTAACTTTCAATCGCCGATTCCCATCGCTTCCAGCTTTCGTTTTTGACGATTTTGGTGGCGCTGGACTCCTTGAGTTTCGCTCTTGCGATTGATACTAGTTTGGAAGTCATAGACAACGAGTTGAGAAATCCCGAAAGTTTCTACGTGTTCGTGAGTTGCGGGTTTGTGTTGAGCAGCTTCTGCCTTCAGCTTTTTGAGCTTTTGGGTGAGCTTTCCTCGTCGTTTTGGACCTTGTACTTGTAGTTAATGCCTGTGTAGAAGTGTAGGACTTGAGTTAGCTTCTGGCCGTAGTATTAACGTGTTTGTGTAGCAGAATTGAGCTAAGATATTGAGTACCTGTAACAGATTTCACAGAAAGCATTCTGCCATGAATTGCAAAGCCAGGAGAATCTGCTTCCACAGGCCGTGTGATTGCCGTGCCCTGTTGAGAAATCTGTTAGGTAATTGAGGAGGAAAGGTACGAATCGAGCAGCCCTTAGCAGTTTGCGCATGAACGTGTGTATATTTCAGGCTATGGATTCATGAGATGACTGTCTTGTGATTTGCGTGAATCTGGAAATTGAATTGAATTGAATTGATTGAATTATGTTCCTGTTTCACGTATTATGAGCTGTATGCATCGAGAATTGATATTGATTGGCATACATGCATACATATTGGGCCTTTCTGTGGGAATCGACGGGTTCCGATAATTCACGGACCGATGATTTCCCGGTTGATTGGCCGTGGTATAGAGGTGACCTGATATGATTTGCCGGTTGATACACTGGCCTAGTTGACTGATTTTCTTGGCAGCCCTCATGGATTCATAGCATTGATTTATAGCATGTTTCATGTTTATCTGCTTTGTTCGCTCTTCGTACTGAGGCTTGACCTCGTATTTGTTTTTCCTGCTTTTGTTGTTTGGGTCTGTGTTACCCATTTGCAGGACCATCAGGTAACCAAGCTGGATAGAGTGGAGGTTCAGCTGGTTGATCCCCGTTTCCTTGAGTCCCAGTATATTGTATTATGTATTGATCCGGGGGATGTCCCGAGATTTTATGTATCTGGGGATCTGTTTATGATTTGAGATTTGATGTTACCTGAGTTGTATCAGTTTGAGATAACTTATATTTTGAGTATGGATATTTTGAATGATAATTTTAAGTTCAGGCCTAAATTATTTCAAAAAATTTTTAAGCCCTGATTTTTAGCTTCCGTATTTATGCGCTTATTATGTGTTAATTGAGAATAATTAGCACGGGGCCTGACATGGATGATTTCTATTCCACCGAAGATCAGATCCGATTGGATTTGTTCCCTGTTCAGTTTCTATGTCTGGTTGGATGGTCACATCTGTATTGTTCGATGACAATAGATAAGATCCTTGTTCCAGATTTGATCCAGAAATCAGTTGAGATGTGCTCGCATTTTGTGTATCAGATGTCACTTGATGTACTATGGGATCTGTTTGTGCAAAATCTGTTTGAACATCATCTTGAGCATTCGTCACTGTCAGATCTTGTTGAGCATTGTCGTGCGGTGTATCCAGCACTGGCTGTATCTCAGCTGAGTATCGTTGTTGTGACACGTCATCATCTGATTCATCAAGACTTGTTGATTCCATACGTGTGAACAAATCGTTAAGGCTCGCAGCTGAGTGAGATCTGAATCTTGTTTCATCAAAGACAATGTGTGCAGATTCTTCAACTGTCAAACTTCGATTGTTGAAAACTCGATAAGCTTTGCTCACTACTGAGTAGCCTAGGAAGATACCTACATCAGATTATGCATCAAAAGCTGTTAGGTGCTTCTTACCATTATTATGAATGAAACATCTGCACCCAAACACCCTGAAATATGATATGTCAGGTTTCTTGCCACTACAGATCTCATAAGGGGTTTTATCGTGCAAATTATTTATCATTGATCTGTTCTGAGTGTAGCAAGCTGAATTTACTGCTTCTGCCCAAAATTTTTGAGAAATGCCAGAGTAAGCAATCATAGATCTTGCAGCTTCTTTCAAAGTACGATTTATCCTCTCAAACAATCCGCTCTGTTGAGGATTTCTAGCTGCAGAAAGCTCATGCTTTATCCCTATGTCATCCAGATAAGAAGATAATTTTGATTTAACAACTCGGTACCACAATCACTTCTTATCATGTTGACTGTACAGGATCTGTAATTTTGTAAACGTTTTAAAAGCGGAATCAGTTGGTCAGCGGTATCAGATTTTGATTTTAAAAACAGCACCCAAGTGAATTTTGTAAAATCATCAACAACAACTAGGGTGTAGTTCGTTCCCCCTGAGCTCGTTACGGGAATAGGACCAAAGAGATCCACATGTAAAAGCTCTAAGATTCGGGAAGAACTTTTACCGCCTTTATTTTTAAAAGTAGAACGGATTTGTTTACCAAGCTGACATGCGGCACAGATCTTGTCCTTAGAAAAATTGATTTTAGGCATACCAGAAACCAGTTCATGCTGACTCAATTTGGCAAGCGTTTTAAAGTTATATGATTCATTCACTGATGCCACAACCAGCTCTTGGAAGAGTTAGCTTCAAGGCAGATCTATTCATATCCCATCTGCTCTGACCAGTTGATGATGTAGGTATTCCCCGATCTTTTACCTAACAACACAGTCAGACCATTGGACTTTGAACTGTGCATGTGTGCTGTTGAAAGTTAACTATGCAACCCTTGTCACATAGCTGACTTATGCTAATCAAATTATACCGCAAATTATCAACAACTAAAACATCAGATATTGAAATGTTACCGTGGATAAGCTTACCCTTACCCATAGTGTTACAATGAGCATTGTCACCAAAGACGATCTTTTATCCTCTGTGAGGTGTCACATCTGATAGAAGCTTTGGGTATTCAGTCATGTGTCTTGCAAAGCCGCTATCCAGGTACCAAATGATTGACTCATCTCCAGCTTTGTACCTGTTCCCCTTCAATCATGAAAACGGATTTTGGTACCCAATTTTACTTGGGTCCAGATCGGATTACCCCTTTCGGGACCCATACTTGAATTACCTTAATAGTTTTCCTAGTATGAAAGTCCATAAGGGTGTGTGAAGGAATATGGTGAGATCTGTTGAGCTTTGGTTTGGTATTTTGACCATTCAGATCTCTTCGGGGCTGAACCTTTCTCCACTCAGATTTGACCTTCCTAGAACCACGTCTTTGTTGGTTCTGAACAAATGACTTGGATCCAGCTTTCGCCTTTTCCTTATCAAGTCTGTTCTTTAGCCAACTAGACTTAGAGTTCTCGGGTCTTACATAGCCAATACCAGCTTTCCCTTTCTGATTCAGTTGCCCCAAGATCTAGTCATTATACCTTACTGACTCGCATGTATCATGTATCACACTGGCTTTGACAAAGTTCATCTTTTTGAACTTGTCATATACCAGATTTGACTGAGTACAGGTTTCTCCAGAGCTGATTTCACCAGCATTGAAACCTAAGCCAGATTTATCATTTAATGGCTTTTGAATTTCATGCAGCTTGCTTATAGAAACAGAAGACTGGGTCCAGGAGCTCATCACCAGATTTAACCTCTCGTTTTCAGATTTGAGCTCACAGGATCTTAATCTCAACGATTCATTCTCAGTCTTCAGCTTACTAAACTCGATTTGTAAAATGTCAGTTTCACCAAGTTGAACGGCTCTTGGTTTCACTGAACTATTTTTCAAATCCATGTTTTCAACTTTAACTTTCTCGAATGTTTGAGAAAGCTTCTTGTACTCATGGACCATTTCATTTAGTGCAGTGATTAGGTCCCCCCATGTAAATTCAGTATTTGAGAAATCGAATACCTCGTCATATGAAGATTGGTTAGACATTAGGTGAACTTCCTCCTGTTCACTGTCGCTTGAAGAAGAGCTGCTTGATGAGGAATCGGAATCTGAGTCCGCCCAGCTTTTGGTGCTTTCTTCTGCGACCGGCACTTTTCTGTCATTCTTTCGATTGGGCCTTTTGTTGGATCTTGTCCTCATCATTCTCTCCTTTGATCTTTCCTTGGATCTATCATCCTTCTTCTCATCTCTTCTGGGTTTGTCCTCCTTCTTTGGTTTATTATAGTCTCCATCAAAATGATCTGGACGACCACAGTTGTAACAATTCATATCAGTAGATAATTTTTCAGTTTTGTTAGCATTATTATAATACAAGGAAAGGTTATAGGATTTTCTCATGAATTTCCCAAACTACTTGAAGAAGAGGGACATTGCATCATTGCTGAGTTGTTCTGAAGATTTGCTCGTGCTTGGAGAACACTGTTCAGATGTTGAGGCAAGAGCCTTGGTTGGTTGTGAAGTTGACGGCGCCTCAGATCTGGTCTCCAATTCAAACTCGTAAGCTTTAAGATTTGCAAAGAGATCATGTAGTTCGAGCTTGTTGAGATCCTTAGATTTGCGCATGGCCATCGTCTTAACATCCCAAATCTCCTTCGTTGTGGCATAGGTTTTGATTTTTCTGCACATGTTTTTATCCAGCGTCTTATACAGAATATCTCTGGCCACATTGTCCAAGTTTGCTTTCTTTTTCTCCTCGTTAGTATACTCATGTCTCCTATTTTCTACATACTCAGGTGCACCATCAGTCGTCGCGAATGCTATGTTGATCTTCATTATTTTCATTGGTCCATCGGTAATAACCGACCACATATCATCATCTTGCGCTGGAAAGTGCGCTACATTCTGATCTTCCAGTCATCATAGTCCTCCTTAGAAAACATAGGAATTTTGTTGTGAGAGATAGACATATTGAAATATATAAAGCACAAACAACAAACTGTTCAATGGTATCTCAGTCCAAAAGCTGATTTCTCGACTAACAGTAAATGTGCGGAAATAAGTCGATTAACCAGTGAACAGTGTAAATGCAAATACGATGCAAATAATTAAAAGTGCAAGGGTCAGAGTTTGTTTTTGGAAGTTCGGATATCAAATCCTATGTCTCCCCTTCTTCCTTTTCAGGAAGGTTCCACTAGAATAATCTGATGAATTCAGACGCTGTAAACACCCTGTCACTGAGCTACGCTCCAATTGAACTCCTAGCAACTCCAACTACAAGCAGACGCAGCTGCTGAATACAAACAACAAATTATTTTCTCAAACGGCTTCACGTAGCACGTTTGTTACAGACTCAATCTGAATGATAACAGTGAAATACAATGGTTTTTGAGTACTGTATATCTTCTGGTTCTTATATCAACAAGAACTGTTTACAAAGGTAAACCAGAAGATATCTGAAGGTAAAACTATGAAGGCTTGAACTTGAAAGTTCTTCGAGATTGAGATTCTGGGACTTGGGATATTTTCGATTGAAGACTTTTTGAAATCTCAGAGTGAGGAAGAAAACTTTTTCAAATTAAATCACTGAGAGCACAAAATAGAGTGTGAGAGTGATGATCGAGAGAGACTTCTACATTTGAAACTTCAGCTATATATACTCTTTGTCCACAACGGTCAGTAAAAAATAGCCAGTAAAATATTCTCCTCTGCATCGTATCGTACAATGAAAGGTAAACCGCGCTTGTCAGGGCCAAACTGTCTCATATACCAAAATGGGTATGTCAGGCCTAGTGCTCTAAACATAGTAAAACATACAAACACATGCGGAAGCTTATCAAAAAGCGGGTAAAATTTTCGCGTTTAGGCCTGACGGTTTAAAACATATAATTTAAAATACATGAATACTCAAAATACAAACCCAGTTTAAAATCCAACCACAACTGAAACAGTATAGCATAACAACATCCAACGACAACATGTATCAGACTCTAACTACGGGATACAATAACGAAGCGCAGGGCATCCCCCTGGCTAACCGATACATATATATATATATGCTATACGCAACTGGGACACGCTAACCACCTCCTGGGGCACCACCAGCTGGGTTAAAGCAACGACCAGCTTTAAAACCTGGGTTTCCTGAAAACAACACAAACAAGAAAACAAACCAAGCCCCAGAGGGACATGGGGTCAAACCCCAGTACGGAGAGCAACTAATATAGCAAAAGAATGCATAAGATAAAATGCAGATGCTATGCATGAGACACCGGATAACAACGGAAGGCTACAACCAACAGGGAGCTAAGGAACTCAAACCACCAGCTGGGTTAAAGCAACGACCAGCTTTAAAACCTGGGTTTCCTGAAAACAACACAAACAAGAAAACAAACCAAGCCCCAGAGGGACATGGGGTCAAACCCCAGTACGGAGAGCAACTAATATAGCAAAAGAATGCATAAGATAAAATGCAGATGCTATGCATGAGACACCGGATAACAACGGAAGGCTCAACCAACAAGGGAGCTAAGGAACTCAACCACAGCTCCAAGAATCTACAACAACAGTGGCCACGGGGTGTGTTCACAGTGTGGTAATGAGCCACTCGCCGTGATACAACACCCAAATACCAGATGCATCAAACAACTCAACCTGCCGTTGCCTCGCCATGAACCGTGGTAGTTAACCACTCGGCGCATGGTGGCTAACGATCCCAGCAGGGAGATGAGAGTGCGGTATCGCCGCTCGCCCTCGCATCCTGGTAAGAAATCAATAACAGCAATACAAGACACAAGGCTGCAAAACACGATACACAAGGGATCTGAAATATGCGTGAACAAATGCGTGTATGCAATTCACATGAAACAGCTATCATAAACACCAATGCTCAGCAAGCAGTACACAGATAAGTTCACCGAAACATCCCAGCAGCCATGCATAATATCTCACGCCAATTCCAAGCTACATCAAGCTCAAATCCGTACCTTATACTTTTGTGCAACAATTACTACAAAAGGCCCGAGAAAACTGGATAGCAACCTGCTAAATACACAACACACAGATCTCAAAAGCTGAACAAAACTCACGGCCAAATATAGAAGCTCACGGCTGGGAGCCACGCTCAACCAACTCAATTACTACCAAAACAACTTACTGGAAGCTAATTCACAACTAGAAACGAGATCTCAAAGCTAAAACCCAAAGGCTACCTGCACGCACAAACACACTGCCGGAGATAGCAGCTTCGTGATCTCTCTCCAGTGAACGCTAACCTCCAAAAGTGGTATGGAATGATAGAGCTTCGAAAGAGGAGCCCAACGCTACCTCAATTGTCCAAGACGACGGCCGGAATCGATAGGAATCATCGGATAAAATCAACGGTGAACAATAGCCTAGGGTTCGAAGCGAAGAATGAATGTCGGGGAAAACAAGCAGGCACAAACAACCAGCAGAAGCAAAGAAACCAGCTGCTGAAATCTCAAACCACGCTAAACAAAACGACGACGCACAACCTACGTCATCCAGTCGCTAGCTACAGTAACCAACAAGTCTCTCGCAGCTGGACATCCAGACGATGGTTCAAAATACAAAAGCTGGAACTAGCAGCAACATACAAAACGCAGTGTTGCAACTAATCAAAATGGCGTCGCATTGGCACGTCATCAAATCTGGTCCTCTCGCGCAATACCAGTCGCAAGGTACAGGAAAACCAAACGCGAGCTACAGGAACGTTGACCAACGTTGACATCTGGAAATAACGCATCGACTGGTTCCTTAGCGCTAGCCAAAACGACGACGTTTCCTCCTCGCGCTACAGTGATGTTGACCCGCGTTGACATCTGCTTCGACTGGACAACCAGCAGACACACGCGACCAGATCTCACACTAACGCTACACCAAAACGACGTCGCTACAACTTATTCAAATGACACCTTATCCAACGCGATACAAATTCACGCTAAGGCAACTGCTGCTTTTTACAAACGCTACCAGATCTCTCCAATACGACGGCGTTTCACTATGCAACCAGCTTTCACCAAAAACCAGCTTTCAAATTTAAAAACACGAAAACTCCCAAAATTGATCCAAATGCTATTTCAGACCCGAAAATGCAAACCAAACACACAAACAAAGATCCAAACCTCCAGAAATCTCTAAACAACCGATACATTCCAACAATTAATCTCTACTACAAATCCAGGTCTCACATTTCTCCCCCACTAAAAAGGATTTCGTCCTCGAAATCAACACAACAATTCTGAAACCAGATACAGCAGCAAAATACAAAACAAAACTCGGCTAACACAGGCCAAGAGTTCAAGATAACTGAGAAAACATATAACAACAACTAGGGAAGAAATACAACCAAAAGCTACAAACTACTGGAAATTTAGCTCAACAGCTACAAAATCAACACAACAATTCTGAAACCAGATACAGCAGCAAAATACAAAACAAAACTCGGCTAACACAGGCCAAGAGTTCAAGATAACTGAGAAAACATATAACAACAACTAGGGAAGAAATACAACCAAAAGCTACAAACTACTGGAAATTTAGCTCAACAGCTACACAAACAGATGCGGCCACTCGCGCTGCATCTTTTCTTCCAGCTCCCATGTAGCTTCTTCCCTTCCATGTTTGCTCCACTACACCATTACCAACGGAATGGTCTTATTCCTCAACTGTTTCTCTTTTCTGCCAAGGATTTGCAAAGAATATTCTTGATAACTCAAGACTGATCTAGCTCCACCTCGTCAGTTCTAAGCACATGAGATGGATCTGGCTCATACTTCCTCAACATGGAAACATGGAAGACATCATGAAGAGAAGACAACTCTGACGGCAACAACAGCCGATACGCTAAAGGGCCAATCCTCTCAACAATCTCATACGGACCAACGTAACGAGGGGCTAACTTTCCCTTGCGTCCAAAGCGCATCACACTACGAAACGGAGAAACCTTGAGAAATACACGATAACCAACCTGAAACTCAAGAGGTCGACGCCTCTTATTCGCATAACTGGCTTGGCGATCTTGGGCATCTTTCATTCGCTGTAGAATAAGATCCACATGATCTTTCATTTGCTGCACAAAGTCAGGGGCAGATAGCTGCTTCTCCCCCACTTCTTCCCAACACACTGGCGATCTGCACTTTCTGCCATACAAAGCCTCAAAAGGCGCCATACCAATCGTCACTTGGTAGCTGTTATTGTACGAAAACTCAACCAAAGACAACGCGTCTTGCCAGCTACCTCCAAAATCCAACACAACAGCACGCAACATATCCTCCAACGTCTGGATAGTTCGCTCAGACTGGCCATCTGTCTGGGGGTGATACGTGGTGCTCATTGCCAATCTGGTACCCAAAGCTGTTTGCAAACTCTTCCAAAACCTGGAAGTAAACCTCGGATCTCGGTCAGAAACGATCGAAACGGGCACACCTTGCAGTCTAACAACAAAATCAACGTACATCTTCGTCATCTTCTTCAACGAGAAGGTCATCCCATAGGGAATGAAGTGTGAAGACTTCGACAGACGGTCTACAACCACCCAAATAGCATCGCATCCTCTGCTGGAACGAGGCAGATGAGTCACGAAATTCATAGCAATGTGCTCCCAATTCCATTGGGGCACTTCCAAACTCTGCAACAGACCACCAGGTCTCATCCTTTCGGCCTTAACCATCTGACAATTCAAACAACGAGCAACAAAACCAGCAACGTCGCTCTTTTGGCCAGCCCACCAAAAGTGCGGCTTAAAAGCATGGTACATCTTCCGTGCACCAGGATGAACTCTATGTCTGCTACAGTGCGCTTCCCGAAGGATTTCCTCCTTCAAATCAATCAAATTGGGTACAACCAACCTGCCCCAGAAACGCAAACAACCATCAGAAGAGACGGAATAGTCCTCAAGTTCGCCAGCCCTGACCTTCAACTTCAACTCGTGGATAGACGGATCAGTTCTCTGAGCTGCTCGAATGGTGGAAACAATCTGTGGCTCCACTTGGAAAGAAGAAACCACCACACAATCCTCAGCCGGGTAAAATCTCCAACCCGTAGTATTAAGATGCTCTTGGTCCTTGGAGATGTACAACGAAGCAAGCATCTCACTAGCCTTCCTGCTCAAAGCAACGGCCACTACGTTCGACTTCCCAGGCTGGTACTTAATCTCACAATCAAAGTCCTTTAGCAGCTCCATCCACCGATGTTGTCTCATGTTCAAGTCAGGCTGTGAAAACAGATACTACAAACTCTTGTGGTTGGAGTACACCACAAACTGCTCGCCATAAAGGTAGTGACGCCAGATTTCAACGCAAAGACCACCGCTGCTAACTCCAAATCATGGACGGGGTAGAGAGTCTCATGCGGTTTCATCTGCCGCGAGGCATACGCAATGACTCGACCATTCTGCATCAACACACAA
The DNA here is from genome assembly GCA_001598015.1 of Dorcoceras hygrometricum. NCBI lineage: Eukaryota > Viridiplantae > Streptophyta > Magnoliopsida > Lamiales > Gesneriaceae > Dorcoceras > Dorcoceras hygrometricum. The sequence continues at coordinate 29,258 of KV001796.1, read as the reverse complement.
CCCAATCCATTAAGCGAAGCGTCAGAACAAAAAACAAAACCACCTGAACCGGACGACAGATCTAACACAGGCGCAGTAGTCAACTTTTCCTTGAGCAGTTGAAAGCATTCTCGCACTGCTCAGTCCAAACAAACCTCTTGTCCTTCTGCGTTAATTGAGTCATCGGCTTTGCTATACTTGAGAATCCATCAATGAAACGACGATAATAGCCAGCCAGACCCAAGAAACTGCGAATCTTAGAAACATTCCTGGACGCTCCCAGTTCAGAACGGCATCAACCTTGCTATGATCCACCGAAATCCCCTCAACTGAAATCACATGTCCCAAGAATACGACGCGATCCAACCAGAACTCACACTTGGAAAACTTTGCATACAACTGCTAGTCTATCAGCGTCTGAAGGACAATCAACAAATGCTCCTTGTGCTCCAAAGGAGTCTTCAAATAGACTAAGATGTCGTCGATGAACACGATCACAAACTGATCAATAAACTCGTGGAACACTCGGTTCATCAAATCCATAAAGACTGCAGGCGCGTTGGTCAAACCAAACGGCATCACCAAAAACTCAAAATGTCCATACCTCGTACAAAACGTAGTCTTTGCGACATCTTGCTCTCTCACCGTCAGTTGATGGTACCCGGAACGAAGATCAATCTTTGAATACACCGCAGAACCTTGCAACTGATCAAACAGATCATAGATTCTCGGCAACAGGTACTTGTTCTTGACAGTGGCTTTATTCAACTGGCGAAAATCAATGCACATCCGCATTGAGCCATCCTTATTATTTACAAACAATATGGGCGCTCCCCACGTTGACATACTAGGTCGAATAAAACCTTTCTCCAGCAAATCATCTAACTGCACTTTGAGTTCTCTCAACTCCGCAGGCGCCAGATGATAAGGGGCACACGAAATCGGAGCTGTGCCAGGCACCAGCTCTATGCTGAAGTCGATCTTCCGCCTCGGAGTAAAACCAGGAATCTCCTCCGGAAACACGTCGGGAAAGTATCGCACCACGGGAACGTCACTGAGCTGAACATGGGAAGAAGAAGACGCATCCAAAGCGTAGATTAAAGCCAGCATTCCCCAAAGACAACAAGCTAAACATCTCCATCGCTGAGATCAACGGGATCTTAGATCTAGAATCTTGGCCGTCGAAGTCCCACTTCTCGCCAAACATAGGCCTAAAACGCACAATCCCATGGAAGCAGTCCACGGAAGCCCTATAGTTGGACAGCACATCCATCACAACTATGTAATCGAAATCCCAAAGCATCAAACAGATCAAGTTCGCTAACAGGACATGCTCACCAAACCTCAACACACCATCTAACTAAACTTCCTGGGAGAACAGACTCACACCACCAGGGGTAGAAACAGACACAGCATCGCACAACGGGATGGTACACAGACCATGCTAACAAACAAATCAGAAATAAACGAATGCGATGCACTGGTGTCAAAAAACACACGAGCAAGAAAGTCAAAGACAAGACATGTACCTCCAATCACCCGGCTCGGTGTCTCCTCGGCCTGCTCCCTCGTAATGGCGTTAACCTGAGCATGCTGGGGTCCTGAAAAGAAAGGCTGAGACGACTGCCCAAAGTGCGAAGGTCCAGGCTGCTGAAACAGCCTATACTGAGTCTCACCCAATCGGGGCTGCTGAAACTGCTGAGAACGGCCCCTAGACTGACCTCCACGACCCTGAGGCTTGGCCGCGGTCTGCTGTGATCCGGCTGACGGACACACTCTCGCGAAATACCCGTACTGACCACAAAGGTTGCAGGAACCCTGCACACCAACACACTGCGTGGAAGGATGCTTCCCACCGCAAAAACCACAAAACTCAGTCCGAGATCCACTGCTACTCGAACTGCCAGAACCAGAAGAGCCAGAACTCGACTTTTTCTTAAACTGCTGACCTCGGGGTACCTCTGACAGCCAGATTGCTGAGCCACCTGTGGCTGCTGCTGCTGCTGGGGCTGATAGGCTGACTGGGAGGACTGAGAAGACTGAGCTCCCTGAATAGCAGGACGACCACTCTGTGGTGCCTGCTTCCGACGAGCACGACGGCTACGCAAACCTTCCTCAATATCAATGGCACTGTCCACAGCCTCAGCGTAAGTCTTGGGCTTACTGGTCAACACCATCTGATACAACTCTTCATTCAAGCCCTCAAGAAATCGAGTCCGCTTGGCCCCCTCCCGTCCAGAAACATGGGGAACGTACGCCAACAGAGAAGAGAACTTCCTAGCATACTCCCGCACCGTCATGGAACCCTGCTCCAGATGGTCGAACTCCCGCTCCCGGGCGTTCACATAAGATTCAGGCACATACTCCTGTCGGAAGGTCTCGCAAAAACTGTTCCAAGAGATCCCGACACCTGTATCCTCCAAAGTACTAGAAGCGCCCCGCCACCAGCGCTCTGCGGCCTTCCTAAGTAGTAGAATCACTAAATTCAGACGGAGCTCATCATCATACTGACATCGGTCGAAAAGAAAGATGACGTTCCGGAGCCACGAATCCACATCCTCACTGGAATCTCACCGTTAAAGACTGGAGGGTTCATCCTCTGAAACCGAGCGATCACTGTGAGGATTGAGAATTTGGTTTAGTGATTAATCGTTTTGATTTGGGATTAATCACGTGTGTTTTGAGGAATTTGCGAAAGGATTGAAGTTCCTGCTGATTTCGAATGTTGCGTTGAATTTTGGAGAATCTTAACGTAGCAAATTTTTGGTGCAAAGCTGTTGATAGCACGCTACTGTAGCGGAGTCAACGCTGGTCAAAGTTACTGTAGCTCCTAATTTCGAATGTTGCGTTGAATTTTGGAGAATCTTAACGTAGCAAATTTTTGGTGCAAAGCTGTTGATAGCACGCTACTGTAGCGGAGTCAACGC
>KV001795.1:69793-80967 GCA_001598015.1 Dorcoceras hygrometricum | reverse complement strand
AGGCCTTCTAGTGCAGGCTGACGAAGGAATCCCGCCTCCGGTCGTGGACCTGATTGGCGTTATCTACCGCAATCTACCGTGAAGAGCCGGCGTTATTGTAATTCCGGTTGGAGCCAGGCACAAGTGCCAACAAGGTATTCCTATTAAACACCCTATGAATGTCATAGATGTATATTTGATTTTGTATTGATCGTCTCCCGGCATCTATTTTCTATTCTTCCGCTGCCTAGCCGGGGGGCGTGATCCGGATCCCAACCAAAACATCTGCGAAGTCCCTGACTACCTCCACATCAGAAAACGAAGGGCCTGCTGAATCTCCTGAGGCAGTAACACTGGCCAAGAACGCCTGAAATCCGTGCTCAACTAGATTCCTGGCCTGTAAGAAATATATGAATCTTGGCTTCCACTGTCTCCTAGTCGCCTAAAAAACGAAATCCTCTTGCCCTGGTGGCTTGATCGTCACTGACCTCCGCTGGAAGTCAATCACCGCACCAAACTCCGTCAACCAATCCATGCCTAGGATGGGATCGAATCCTGACATCGGCAACACAACTAAATATGCTTGGACTGCATTATCCTGGAACATCATCGTCAATCCCTGAACCACTCCGGTCGTCGTCAGCTCCTCTCCTGATGGGACTGTCACTGCGAGAGCCATACCCAAGCTCTCCGGTGTAATACCCATCCTCTGCGTGAACGCACTCGAAATAAACGAGTGGGTCGCCCCTGAGTCTAGTAATGCATGGGTGGTGACACCAAGCACACGAATCTCTCCTGAAACGGAAACATTACACGGGCACGTGTTTACAATTAAACTAGGTCTCAACAAGTAGTCCAGATGCCTAACACATGTTCTAGGTTAGCTAGCCCTATGGTCCATGATCACATAGAAGTCCTAGAAGGCATACATTTCCACTAAGTTCAACCAGTCTAAGGCATGAATCTCCTAGTAGTGTTCTACTCAGCATGCAATCTATTTAAAGCAAACACTAAACTCAAAAATCAAAGAGAAATGGAAGAAATCCTAAAGAGGAATACCCGTGAGCAAAGTAGTATCCGGATCTGCCGCCTCTGTCAGCATCACAAAGACACGCCCCGTGGTCTGTCTATTCCTGGGGCAATCCCTGGAAATGTGTCCTGGTTCCTTGCAATGAAAGCACTTCCCTGATCCTGCCATGCACGGTCCGGAATGCTTCTTGTTGCACTCCTTGCAGATCGGAAATCCTCCGGGTCTAGGGGCGCTGGCCCCTGCTGCTGTGGCCTCTGCTGGCCGTGTGGTCTATGCGGCTGCTGTCCCTGCTGAGTTGGCCCCTTAGAAGGCCCCTGAAACTGTCTCTTCGCTGGTGGATGCCAAGACTGGCCCCTGACGGGCGGCTGTAACTGACTCTTCCTCTGATAGTCCTCCTCATGTCCTTCCGGCCCCTCTCGGACCGGTAAGCCCTGTTCACTGCGGCCATATAGGAAGTCACGTCTGCCATGTTGACATCAAGGCGAATGTCTGATCACAGTCCATCAATGAACTACCTCAATTTCTTGCTCTCCACAAGAAAGATCAAGGGCACAAAGTGACACCCCCGCTCGAAAAGTCTCACATACTTAGCAACCGACCTGTCTCCCTGACAGAGACTCATGAACTCCCGAATCAACTGGCTCCGGGCGTCTGCAGTGAAATACTTGTCATAGAATACCGCCTTGAATCTCTCCCACGACAGGCTCTCCAGTACTAAGCCAACCACTGCGCTCTCCCACCAAAGAGCTGCGTCTCCTCTCATCATGAAGATAGCACATCTGACCTTATCAGCGTCCGGGAGACCCATGTAGGCAAAAATAGCAAACAAAACCCCTTTCCGTAAATTTAAGTGCATGACTAGGCGTCTAAACATTAAAATCTAAGGTAAAACTAAAGCAAAGATAAACATGCAGCATGCAAACATAAACATAATTCATAAAAGCCTAATCTCACAGACTGGCAGTGCGACTTCCGAGCTCCACGCAGTAGGCTAGTACCCCACCAGAACCACCGCTCTGATACCATGTTGAAACGTGCTAATTACCTAAAAAATTTTTTTTTTATTTTTTTTGAAAATCAGATGTGGAATAAACATTTAATAAAAGTTATAAATAAAAAACATAACTTAAAGCATTTAAAAATATCATCTCAACATCCGTTTAAAACTAACTGCAAAGTATCCCCAATCCACATAGCACAATCTGACATAAAAATCAGAGTATTTAAAATTGTTGCGGAAAACTGAACATGTTTAAAAACAATGACATAAAATAACTGAGTGGTCACAGCTGTAGCGGAGCATCAGAGGTCCTCACCGCCGGTCGGAATGAAATCAGCATCATGCTCACCTGCACCATTTAAACCTAGTGAGCCTAAAGGCTCAGCATGCTCTATCCGATAATAACAAAGTACATATAATAAAACCACATGCAGGCACATACGTATAGGAACATAATTTCATTACATGCGTGCGTGAAAGATCTTAAAACATTGAATCATAATGCAGTCATACATAACCTCATCGTATAACATATATATATTAAGGCATGACATAAGCATAACATAACATAAAAGAACATGCGAGTCATATCCATGAAGTGTGAGCCATATCGATTGATCAATCTATAAACCAACGTACGTGGCGGTGTGGTTCACCCGACCTTACCTCAGGATCCCTATATGTCGCACCTCTGTGCTGCCACATCACCATGATGTCATACATGGATCCATAGGCTCATACATTAAAACAGGGGATCCCCGGGCCCGGATACCCAGCTAACTCCCATCATTAAATTTTGTTCCACATCCCTTCAATCCCTCAAAATATTTTTCCTTCATGCCATAACATTTCACAAACTTTCATGATGCATGCATTTCATAAAAATTATGCAAATTTAAAAATCTTGGCCCATCAATATATATTTAATTTCCTTTAAACATTTCATACTCAAATACATAACATACTACGTATATAATTAAATATATATTCATGGGCCTATACATTTTCTCGACTCGGTCAAGGACTGATTTAGGGGCCTTGCTCGCTACTTCTAGACCAAACGTCGCTCCAACAATGGCCAATGAAACGAATGTTCACCGCTTTTTCCCATTTTTGCCAATTTTCTTAAATATTTGATTTCTTAAAAAAATCAAGACTAAAAGAGATTAATTAAAATCAATTTTGACTTCGAAAAATTAGTTGGGGCTTATTAAAATCGGTTTTGACCTTTAAAAGAAATATAAATCAGTTTTGACCTCCAATGTCGATTTTGACCAAAAGACCGATTTGATCAAATTAAAATCCGAAAATCGATTTTTAACTACAATTAAAATCACTAAAGCCCTAATTTTGAATAAGAAATTAAAATTAAACATAACTTAAATTATTTAAAAAGGTTTGACTCAATTTTGATCTTCTGGATAATTTCTTTAAAATTGAACCTTTGACACATTAATAAAAATAACAGGTCCATAATTAAAATAACTTGACCCCACTTTAAAATATTTGACACGGGACACAGTTAGATCGAACCATAGCAAAATTAAACCCTAAACCAACAATCACATGCCTACCCTCACGCGCAGCTGCGACCAGCAGCCACTTCGCGCAACGGTTCTCCCTCCTCCGGCCACCACTGCCGGAGCCCTTCGGGATGGACCACCCCCAGGTCCAGACGGTTCTAACGTGACCAACCTTGGCTCAAACCATGGGCTAACCAGGGAGAACTGGTCGCTGCAAGTGGACGCTCCAGCCATGCTGCGCCGTCGCGACCACCTGCTGGTATTCGCATTCGTTCTCCCTACTCCGGCCACCAATGCCGGAGCCCTTCTAGCTGGACCACCCCCAGATCCAGACGGTTCTAACGTGACTGACCGACCGACCAGGGAGAACGAACCTCTGCAAGGGGACGCACCAGCCCAGCGGCGCGATGCACCCCTCACGACTTCTACTGCATGATGTGGTTCGCTCGAACCCTTAGCCACTATCCTCCCTTCATCTAGACCACCATGAGTCCCCTAGGAACCCCTAGAACCGAGCCAACACCCCTGCAAATTTCCATGACCGAAGCCTCAAGACAAGAAAGCGTAACACGTCAAAAACCATGAGTCTCATGCATGAACTATGAACATAGAGGTAAAGATCCGAAATATTCACATAAGAGTCATGAAAAACCTTTATAAAATAGTATATTATGATCTAAATGATGAGAAAGGAGAATACAACATGCCTTGATCTAAGAAAGGAGTAGAGATACGCGTTACCGGAGCGGAGGACAATAGATTAGACCAAACACCTTTGAGTTCCAACCAAGGATCTGAAAATTCGAACACCTAGGGGTGAAGGGAGGCTAAAGTCGGCTGATGGAGAGGGTGAGGGAGTATTTTTTCGAAATTGTGGGAGGTGAGTGAATATGAAGTGTACAAAAGACCCCTCCAACTTGCTTTAATTAAAAATAAAAGGCTTAATCCCAAAACTAACCCTCCTCTAATTATAAATGCTTAAAAATACTTAAAGTTCTGATTTCAAGCCTCTAATTTTCGTAATATAAGGTCTCTCAAATTTAAAAATGTGGTAAAATTCATAAAAATAGCCCGTATAGGCGAAAAACGGGTCCCCCTCGATAACTGTGCATAAAATCTCATTTTTTTCGAAATGGTGCATAAAATAATAAATTATGCTTTAAAATATGTCTAAGGGCTAAAACATTTAAAATATTTTCAATTTGGTCGTCTCCGGTATCGTCCCCGCTTACCGGAACTCAAACAGTACCGTAAAATGACATGCGCAAAGTAAGGCATAAAATCATCATTTAATCACATAATGACATGAAATCATGCTAACATAAAGTTTTTCCCTAGTCATGCGCTCAATTTAACGTAATTAGGATTTATGGTCGTTACTCGTTACACGGGGTCACGAAATTGGGGGAAATAAAAATTTTCGAATAAAAAGAAGGGCTTAAAGACAATTTGTTATAAGCTGTATTTCTTATAACTTAAAAAGAAATTGAAACACGAATACAAAAACTGAAAAACACGTATACACTTGCGCGCCAACTGCTGACAAACATTTTTACGGAAAACAAATTCTATTATATATATTGCAATTGCGGTGTACAACAACTGATATTCTATATGAACTACTACTGTTGCAACTGATTTAATACAGTCTTTGCAAAAGATAAAATGAAATCAGACTTGACACGGAAAACGCTGGCCATTGACAAACACACACCACCCAGCAGCTGCTGTCAGATTTCACCTCCCATTCACTCCTCAGCTGTCATACATGCACCATTTTAAAAGCTAATGAGCCTCGGGGCTCAGCAAGCAAAACATGAGTGATAACAATTTCATTTAACGCAGACAGACATCTGAACATACATAACTGAGTTAAAGGAACATCAATGAACATGTCATTCTTTCATAACATTTCTTTCATTCATAAACTTAGAGATGGGGATAATAGCCCAGATCTCATCATCATCATTTTCTTTTGATTTATGGATTAGAAGCTCTCCTTAGGTCCGTGTTGCACTTTGATCAAAATGACTTCTGATATCAGTATTACCATATAGCTCATATGAAAGGAAAGCCGACATCTGGACGACTACTCACCCTTCTCCTTGGTGACCGTCTGTTATCTATGCCATAAATCCTTAAAATAAACTTTTGTTCCTTTAACTTCTCATATTTTCTTTGAAATATTCTTTAAAAATCATCGGGTTCCTTTCTTTAAAACTTGCTTCCCATTTTTAAAACTTTATTGAGTATCGAATTCGACTGCTAAAACTCATCGCTGAAATGAAACAGTCGCAACTAGAAGAAACTGTACTGGGAAATAAAACAGATCTTCACTGCTCACGGTTATCGTAAAACAGCTGTAAGGATATCAGCTAACATTGAAACAGATGTGTTAAATGAAACGATGTCGTTAGCGTAAGAAACAGATGTGGCTTGGGATACTGTTTGAATAGTGAACTCTTGGCGCAGTGTTAGATCCGGATACCGTTTCCCGAGGCGCAGCGGAAGTTTAAAATTTTGCACCGGGAATCGTTCAATACATCAAATCTATTCAATAAACATACATAGGATGTTTAACGAATGTTACCTTGCTGGCGTCTAGGCGCCTGGCTCAGACCAGATTCACAGGGAATTCTGGCACTTCAAAGGTTGGCGGCGGTAGATCTCCTAATCAGGTCCACGACCGGTAACACGATTTCTTCATCATCCTGTACTATAAGGCCTGACGAATTTGGCACGAACAGAATCTCCTCGAAAGGGTGATCGGAACAAGTCCGATCACGCGATCAACGGCGGCGGAGTGGCGGCGGCCGTGAGGTTGTGAGGGAGAAGGGGCGGCACCTTTTTGGAGCTAGGGTTGGTGTGTTGTAGTGTTATGTCATGTAGCCCTAGGTCTAGCATAAGTAGACCAATGATGGGCTTGAACCAATCCAATGGCCTTGGGTCAGGCCCAGGTCCATATGAACATTCGATCGTTTCCATCACAACTCCGATGGACGATCAGATCAGACCGGTCAACACAATTTCCAAAACTGAGTATTATGATGTGAAAACAATTTTTCAGACCACCTAGTCCAAAATTGCAGTTTAGCCCCTCAACTTTGGGAAATCGCAATTTGACCCCTGTTGACTTTTAGGAAGTCGCACTCCCTAAATTCATCCTCCTATGCTCAACACATTGAGCTCAGTTTCCGTGCGGGAATCGTGAATCCAGTACTTGTGTGACCCTCAATGGTTCAGGGATACAGCTAGTCGTGGGCCCCACAACCATTGTGACTCCGAAATCACAATTTCGGACTGACCCATCGGATCATGGTAATGCGCCTAGCAACATCGCCCCATGATCCCATAGGTATCACTGATAGTGCCTGGAAGAACCAGTTGGTCATGGTTAGCGTACAGTACGGTCCTTTCAACACATATATCCTGATCAGATCAACGACCATTGGTAAATCGAGAGTCGCTAGAGATCCGATAACTATGCATACATCTTGGAGATCAAATAGCGACATCGCGAGTGTTACTAGGCAAACCCATTTACCTAAAACACATCCAGTACTCTGGCCAGAGATTTATTAAACTATTATCTCCTTAGATAGCATAGGATATCCATGCATAAAAGCGAGCGTTGAATCCTCGGCAACGAAGCATCGACTCCTACATGCATCGGGACCTCACCCAATCCCGCCACCTAATGACCCCAAGTGAGTCGGTAACGGGTCAAAGTGAGGCGCCTATCATGTAGACTCTCAATGACGTCTCGAGTAGTAAGGACTAATCAGTACAACCAAGATCTCGGACTTATCCACTCGACAAATGGTAACCACTTGGAAAGTCCGAACGAGGGTAGTTCGATAGATCACCAGGTCACTATCCATCTGTATGCTCAGAACATCACATTGTTCCCTACCAATGAAACATGGTACCTCGCATCGCAGATGCTAGTCTCAAGCTCGGGCGGCCTTATCCTCATTTCTACGGTCCAATCGACTAGGAACGAGTTCAGAATACACAGTGACTATTAGATGTGTTTCATTATAGCCATCATATTCACTATCACATCTAACATACACTATGGTGCATTCTAGGTCTTTATCCAACACAATTGTTAATATTATATAATGAAAATAAATAATGCCATAAAAGAAATGCGTATTTCATAAATAAAGATCGTTATACACAAGAGTCAATAAAACCCACACGCCACAAGTTGGCTAGTTGGGCATCTACTCTAACAATCTCCCACTTGCCCTATAGCCAACTACTCATCAGACGCAGTCCCATTGTTTCGCGATGTTTTTCACACAACGGTCCTGGAAAGGGCTTCGTAAATGGATCAGCAATGTTATCTGCAGAGGCGACTCTCTCGACTGCTATGTCACCTCTAGCCACAATATCCCGGATTATGTGTTATTTCCTCAGTATATGTTTGGATCTTTGGTGAGACCTAGGCCCCTTTGCTTGCGTAAAGGCACCCGTGTTGTCGCAGTACACCGGGACTGGACCAACTCCATCAGGGATTACGCCCAACTCTTGGACGAAATTCCTTATCCAAACCGCCTCTTTTGCAGCAGCTGATGCTGCGATGTACTCAGCCTCAGTGGTCGAATCCGCGATGGTGTCTTGCTTGGAACTCTTCCAAGAGACAGCACCGCCATTGAGCATGAATACAAATCCAGAGGTAGACTTCGAATCATCCACATCACATTGGAAGCTAGAATCAGTGTAGCCTTCCAATTTCAGTTCACCACCCCCATAGACCATGAACATATTCTTAGTCCTTCATATGTACTTAAGAATATCTTTCACAACCTTTCAATGCATTTGGCCGGGGTTGGCCTAGTAACGGCTCGTGACACTCAGAGCATATGCAACATCCGGTCTAGTTGAGTGTTGGGGATCCGGATCCGCCCCCCGGGCGAGGCAGCGGAAGAACAGAAATTATACAGCCGGGAGACGATCAATACGAAAACAACAATACAAATATCGTCATTCAGAGGGTGTTCAAAACCACTACCTTGCTGGCACTTGTGCCTGGCTCCAACCGTAGTTACAATAACGTCGGCTCTTCTCGGTAGATTGCGGTAGATATCGCCAATCCGGTCCACGACCAGAAACGAGACTCCTTCGTTAGCCTGCACTAGAAGGACTGACGAGATCAGCATGAACGGATTCTCCTCGTCGAATTAGCCGGAAACGATTTTCCGGCGAAGACGGGCGGCGGCGGCGGCGGCGCACGGCGGCGGCGGCTTGAGAGAGGAGAGGAGGGGCGACGGTTTCTAGGTTTAGGGTTAGTGATGTTGTGTCATGTTATGAGTTAAGTGAAGCTTAGTCTAATTAAATAGACTTAGGTGTTGGACTTGGACCGGCCCAACGGGCCCGGGTCCGACGATGAACATTCAGTTCATCTCCACCACCGAGACTTCATCGCAAATCCGATCGCCGATCAGATCGGACCAATCGATTCAGTTTCCAAAACTGAATGCCATGATCTGAAAAACCGTTTTTCAGAACCCCAGTGCAAAATTACCGTTTTGCCCCTCAACAGCGGGAAACCAAGGTTTGACCCCTGTTGACTTTCAGGAAGTCGCACTTCCCGAAATCCTCATCTCGTGCTCACACATTGAGCTGAGTATCCGTGCGGGAATCTCGAATCTAGTACTTGTGTGACCCTCAATGGTTCAGGGATACAGCTAGCCGTGGGCCCACAACCATTGTGGCTCCGGAATCACAATTCCGGACTTGCCCAACGGATCATGGTAAGAGCGTCTAGCAACATCGCCCCATGATCCCCTAGGTATCACTGATAGCGCCTGCAAGAACAATTTGGTCGTGGTTAGCGTACAGTACGGTCCTTTCAATCCATATATCCCGATCAGATCAACGATCATTGGTAAATCGAGAGTCGCTATAGATCCGATAGCTATGCATACATCTTGGAGATCGAATAGTGACATCGCGAGTGTAACTAGGTAAACACATTTACCTAAAACACTTCTAGTACTCTGGCCAGAGATTTATACACTATTATCCCCTCAGATAGCATAGGATATCCACGCATGTCTGCGAGCGGTGAATCATCGACAACGATGCATCGACTCCTACATGCATCGGGGTCTCACCCAATCCCGACGCCTTATGACCCCAAATGAGTCGGCAAACGGGTCAAAGTGAGACGCCTATCGTGTAGAGTCATTACCTTACCATCAGGCCCAGTAACCACTTGGAAAGTTCGAAGGAGGGTAGTTCGATAGATCACCAGGTCACTATCTATCTGCATGCTCAGAACATCACAATGTTCCCTACCAATGAAACATGGTACTTCGCATCGCAGATACTAGTCTCAAACTCGGGCGGCCTTATCCTCATTTTGACGGCCCAATCGACTAGGAACAGGTTCAGAATACACAGCGACTATTAGATGTGTTTAATGATAGCCGTCATACCCACTATCACATCTAACATACGCTTTAGTGCATTCTAGGTCTTTACTCAACGCAATTGTAAATCATTACACACATAATGAAAGTAAAGAACGCCATATAAATAAATGCGAATATCATATATAAAGACTGTTTCATACAAGAGTCTATAAACCCACACGCCACAAGTTGGCTAGTTGGGCATCTACTCTAACAATCTCCCACTTGCCCTAAAGCCAACTACTCATCAGACGCAGTCCCATTGTTTCGCGATGTTTTTCAAACAAGGGTCCTGGCAAGGGCTTCGTAAGTGGATCAGCAACGTTGTCCGCAGAGGCGACTCTCTGAACTGCTATGTCACCTCTAGCCACAATATTCCGGATTATGTGGTATTTCCTCAGTATGTGTTTAGATCTTTGGTGAGACCTAGGCTCCTTTGTTTGCGCAACGGCACCCGTGTTGTCGCAGTACATCGGGACTGGACCAATTCCATTAGGAATGACGCCCAACTCTTGGACGAAATTCCTTATCCAAACGGCCTCCTTAGCAGCAGCTGATGCTGCAATGTACTCAGCCTCAGTGGTTGAATCCGTGATGGTGTCCTGCTTGGAACTCTTCCAAGAGACAGCACCACCATTGAGCATGAATACAAATCCAGAGGTTGATTTCGAATCATCCACGTCACACTGGAAGCTAGAATAAGTGTAGCCTTCCAGTTTCAGTTCACCACCCCCATAGACCATGAACATATTCTTAGTCCTTTGTAAGTACTTAAGAATATCCTTCACGGCCTTACAATGCAATTGGCCGGGGTTGGCCTGGTAGCGGCTCGTGACACTCAGAGCATATGCGACATCCGGTCTAGTCGAGATCATGCCATAAATAATACTACCTATAGCCGAGGCATATGGTACACGTGCCATACTCTCTATCTCCTCATCAGTCTTTGGACACATAGATTTGGATAGAGTGACCCCGTGGCACATAGGTAGGTGTCCTCTCTTGGACTCTTCCATAGAGAACCTTTTAAGTATGGTATCGATGTAGGTAGCTTGGGTGAGTCCGAGCATCCGTTTAGATCTATCCCGATAGATCTGTATTCCAAGAATATAGGATGCTTCACCCATGTCCTTCATCAAAAATCTGCTAGACAACCATACTTTAGTTGACTACAACATTCCTACATCATTCCCAATGAGTAGAATGTCATCAACATA
>KV001795.1:39845-64262 GCA_001598015.1 Dorcoceras hygrometricum | reverse complement strand
TTCAAAACCACTACCTTGCTGGCACTTGTGTCTGGCTCCAACCGTAGTTACAATAACGTCGGCTCTTCTCGGTAGATTGTGGTAGATATCGCCAATCCGGTCCATGACCAGAAACGAGACTCCTTCGTCAGCCTGCACTAGAAGGACTGACGAGATCAGCACGAACAGATTCTCCTCGTTGAATTAGCCGGATCAATAACAAACTACGACATTCATAGGATGTTTAGGTGACTACCTTGCTGGCACTTGTGCCTGGCTCCAACCGTAGTTACAATAACGTCGGCTCTTCTCGGTAGATTGTGGTAGATATCGCCAATCCGGTCCAATGACCAGAAACGAGACTCCTTCGTCAGCCTGCACTAGAAGGACTGACGAGATCAGCACGAACAGATTCTCCTCGTTGAATTAGCCGGAAACGATTTTCAGGCGGCGGCGGCGGCTTGAGAGAGGAGAGGAGGGGCGGCGGTTTCTAGGTTTAGGGTTAGTGATGTTGTGTCATGTTATGAGTTAAGTGAAGCTTAGTCTAATTAAATAGACTTAGGTGTTGGACTTGGACCGGCCCAACGGGCCCGGGTCCAACGATGAACATTCAGTTCATCTCCACCACCGAGACTTCATCGCAACTCCGATCGCCGATCAGATCGGACCGATCGATTCAGTTTCCAAAAACTGAACGCCATGATCTGAAAAACCGTTTTTCAGAACCCCAGTGCAAAATGACCGTTTTGCCCCTCAACAGCGGGAAACCCCGGTTTGACCCCTGTTGACTTTCAGGAAGTCGCACTTCCTGAAATCCTCTTCTCGTGCTCAACACATTGAGATGAGTATCCGTGCGGGAATCTCGAATCTAGTACTTGTGTGACCCTCAATGGTTCAGGGATACAGCTAGCCGTGGGCCCACAACCATTGTGGCTCCGGAATCACAATTCCGGACTTGCCCAACGGATCATGGTAAGAGCGTCTAGAAACATCGCCCCATGATCCCCTAGGTATCACTGATAGTGCCTGCAAGAACCAGTTGGTCGTGTTTAGCGTACAGTACGGTCCTTTCAATCCATATATCCCGATCAGATCAACGACCATTGGTAAATCGAGAGTCGCTATAGATCCGATAGCTATGCATACATCTTGGAGATCTAATAGTGACATCGCGAGTGTAACTAGGTAAACACATTTACCTAAAACACTTCTAGTACTCTGGCCAGAGATTTATACACTATTATCCCCTCAGATAGCATAGGATATCCACGCATGTCTGCGAGCGGTGAATCCTCGACAACGATGCATCGACTCCTACATGCATCGGGGTCTCACCCAATCACGACGCCTTATGACCCCAAATGAGTCGGCAAACGGGTCAAAGTGAGACGCCTATCATGTAGAGTCTCAATGACGTTTCGAGTCGTGAGGACTAATTAGTACAAACAAGACCTCGGACTTATCCACTCGACAACTGGTAATCACTTGGAAAGTTCGAAGGAGGGTAGTTCGATAGATCACCAGGTCACTATCTATCTGCATGCTCAGAACATCACAATGTTCCCTACCAATGAAACATGGTACTTCGCATCGCAGATACTAGTCTCGAACTCGGGCGGCCTTATCCTCATTTTGACGGCCCAATCGACTAGGAACAGGTTCAGAATACACAGCGACTATTAGATGTGTTTCATGATAGCCGTCATACCCACTATCACATCTAACATACGCTTTAGTGCATTCTAGGTCTTTACTCAACGCAATTTTAAATCATTACACACATAATAAAAGTAAAGAACGCCATATAAATAAATGTGAATATCATATATAAAGACTGTTTCATACAAGAGTCTATAAACCCACACGTCACAAGTTGGCTAGTTGTGCATCTACTCTAACTTTGAGATCATGCCATACATAATACTACCTATTGCCGAGGCATATGGCACACGTGTCATGCTCTCTATCTCCTCATCAGTCTTTGGACACATAGACTTAAATAGAGTGACCCCGTGGCACATAGGTAGGTGTCCTCTCTTGGACTCTTCCATAGAGAACCGCTTAAGTATGGTATCGATGTAGGTAGCTTGGGTGAGTCCGAGCATCCTTTTAGATCTATCCCGATAGATCTATATTCCAAGAATATAGGATGTTCACCCATGTCCTTCATCGAGAATCTACTAGACAGCCACACTTTAGTTGATTGCAACATTCCTATATCATTCCCAATGAGTAGAATGTCATCAACATAAAGTACAAGGAATGTCACAGCGCTTTTGACTACCTTCTTGTACACACATGGCTCCTCGAGATTTTTGATGAAACCAAATTCCTTAATTGTTTCATCGAATCTCAGGTTCCAACTCCTCGATGCTTGTTTGAGACCGTAGATCGATCTCTGAAGTTTGCATACCTTATGCTCACTTCCTACAGATGTGAAACCCTCAGGCTGCGTCATATAGATCTCTTCCTTAATGTTTCCATTAAGGAATGCAGTTTTCACATCCATTTGCCATATCTCATAGTCGTACCATGCGACTATGGATAGTAGGATTCTAATTGACTTGAACATTGCGACTGGTGAAAAAGTTTCATCATAGTCAACATCTTGCCTTTGAGTGTAACCTTTCGCGACCAGTCGTGCCTTGTAGGTCAATACCTTACCATCAGGCCCGAGTTTTCTCTTTTATATCCATTTGCACCGAATAGGAACAATTCCTTCGGGAGGATTAACAAGAGTCCAAACTTGGTTCGCATGCATTGAGTCAATCTCATACTGCATTGCTTCAAGCCACAAATTAGAATCCGCATCGGAAATTGCGTCCTTGAAAGTTCTTGGATCACATCCAATAACTTGATCATTTTGATCATCTTCAAGCAGGAAACCATATCTTTCAGGAGCCCTAGGAACCCTTTCGGATCTCCTAGGTGCGACCATTTCTGGCACTGGCTCTTGAGGTGCGGGAGATTCACTTGGTAGTTCAGATGGTTCTCGAACCTCTTCGAGTTCTATTATTTTGTCTTTTCTATCAAGTAGAAACTCCCTTTCCATAAATGTGGCATTTCTAGAAACAAACATTTTTGTTTCGTTGGGATAGTAGAAGTATTATCCAATGGAATTCTTTGGATACCCAATGAAGTAGCATAAGATGGATCTAGTATCCAGCTTATCTCCCACTGTCTGCTTCACGTAAGCAGGACATCCCCAAATCCTCATGTATGAGTATTTGGGCGGCTTGCCCATCCATATCTCATATGAAGTCTTATCCACTGCCTTGGTGTGGACATTGTTCAACAACATTACCGCCGTTTCGAGCGCATAGCCCCAAAACGAGGTAGGAAGCTCAGTGAAATTCATCATAGATCGAACCATGTCCATCAAGGTTCGATTGCGACGCTCCGCTACAACATTGAGCTGTGGTGTGGCCGGAGGGGTTCACTGTGAGAGAATCCCATTCTCTTTGAGATAGTCTTGAAATTCAGCACTCAAGTATTCACCACCTCGATCGGATCGGAGTGCTTTAATACTTTTCCCTAACTGATTTTCTACTTCAGCCTTGAATTCTTTGAACCTTTCAAAGGATTCAGACTTGTGCTTCATTAAGTACAAGTACTCATACCTAGAGTGATCATCGGTAAAGGTGATGAAGTATGTGTGACCGTACTTAGTACCAATGCTAAGTGGGCCACACACATCAGTATGGATCAAATCCAATAGGCCTTGAGCACGTTCAGGCTTGCCCTTGAAGGGTTGTTTAGTCATATTTCCATTGAGACAAGACTCACAAGTCGGCAGGGAGTTGATGTCTGACAAATCAAACATGTCACTCCTAATTAACTTGTTCATTCTACTTAGGGAAATGTGACCTAGCCTAGCGTGCCAAAGTTGTGCTGGGTTCAAGCTATTGTTTTTCCTTTTAATTGTTGTTGTATGTATTTCCACATCGCGAGTTGGAACTTATTTTAATTTTAAGGTGTATAAATCGTTTTCGCGTTCCCCAATTCCAATCAAACATTCATTCTTGTATATATTGCAAATCGAATTAGCAAAATGACAAGAATATCCATCACTATCAAGCATAGAAATAGAAATAATGTTCTTTATTAATTCGTGAACAAACAAAACGTTTCTCAATAACAACTTAAAATTCAAATACAGAAATAAATAAACATCTCATATAGCTACTGCAGCAACCCTTGCTCCATTGCCCAGCCTCAAGTGGGTCTCACCCTCTCTAAGACGTCGACTTCTTGTCATCACCTGCAAATCATTGCAGATATGAGATCCACATCCGTTATCAAGTACCCAAGAAGTCAAATTAAGAGACATATTTATTTCGATATAGAACATACCTTTTGCAGTTCGCAACTGCTCGAGGTACTCTTTCCAGTTCCTCCTCCAGTGCCCAGGCTTGTGGCAGTGGTGGCAAACATCCTCAGTCTTGTTTGGCTTCGAAGCCTTTGCCTTGGGCTTCTTGGTGGGTTTTTCCTCCTTTGCAGGGGCAGAACGCTTCTTAGCCTTGCGTTTGGGCCTCTTCTTCGTAGAGTAAGAAGAGCCGATAAGGAGGACGAGCTTGTCCTTCTTTATGATCCCTCGAACACTACAAGCATGTTCACCACCTCTTCAATGGTGGCTTCCAGCATGTTCATGTTAAAGTTGACCACAAAGGGGTCGAATGCAGCGGGGAGTGAGAGGAGAAGCAAATCCACAGACAGCTCATGTGGAAGTGTGATATCAAGGCCCACCAACTTTTCAATGAGCCCAATCATACAAACCCCATGCTCGCGGACCGAAGTCACATCGCGCATGCGGCTCGTCATAAGCTCCTTGACAGTGGTGAACCTCTCATGTCGAGAGTTCTCCCCATACAGCTCTTTGAGATGAAGATGTATGTCAGCAGCATACACCGTCTTCTCGAAACGCCGTTGAATTTTGTTGTACATCGACGCCATCATATAGCATCGAGTCTTAAGCTCGTCATCCCACCATTTGTTAAGCGTAGTCAGCTCCTCAGGGCTGACGTCGGCAGGGGCTTCCTTCGGAGGGCTCTTCTCTAACGTGTAGAGAAGTTTCTCCGAAGCCAATACAATATTGAGGTTTCGAAGCCAGTCTTGGTAGTTCAGACCAGTGAACTTGTTGCTATCCAGTATAGCAGCGAGTGGATTTTTGATCGAAGACATATTATAAGCAGTTTATACTGAAAAGAAAAACAGACATGCATTACTAACTATATATGAAAAACGCTAAGACATAAAACAAGGTCATTTAGTTTTATGAATTACCCTCCCACTATTTTAATGATTTCACCACCCTCTATTGAAATCGAGAAAGCAAGTTTCCTTAGTGGGTACACAGAGCCCAATAAAGCGATCATGGTCCCGAATAATATCAGCCAACCATGACCCTCAAAAGGTAGAGCCCAATTGCAACCGATGCAACCTCCATGTATTTACCTCACGTCCAGTAAGGGCCCAATAATATGACGTCGATTACTATCACGTGTCAAGATGACCCATCAATGTTGAGTTGTGAAGGACGGTCCCCTTAACATCCCCAATAATATGAGCCAACGTTAAAAGGAGTTCCAACCAACTCACAACAGGTGTCAATGGCGTGTAAAACTTTCCGGCATACATAACCCCTCAATAATATGAGCCGGGTCATGTATGCTGGTATCATCGACGTATACCCATTGTTGATGGAAGGTAGGAAAAATTTAAACAGATTTAAATTCCCTTAGTTTATCGAATAAACTTTTAATCTTGATATTAGTTTTAAATCAAATTTAAAACGATGGATTTTAATTTTGAAAATTCGGTCTCATTAATTTTATATCACAATTTAAAAGTGGATTCATAAACATATATCGCATATATATAAACATTGGGATGATCTCGCGCTATGCGGTCCGTGGTTGCCAATCACGGACCTGGGTCCAGTCCTAGGTGAAATGCAGTATGCAATGCAATCCTATTACAATTGCTTCCTATTTTACAGATCTTCGGTCTTCAATATCTTTGATCATCATGTCCAGCATCTTCAAAAAGACCTCCCACTAAATCTAATATTACATTTAAATGTCCATGACACATTGGGATACAATTTAAAGGGGTGGGAACGGGCCATAAACCAGGCCCACTTTCTAAATGATATCAACAATATATACAACCAAAATCGCAAAACCTAGAGTATACACCTAACACATTGGGAAAGGCTCTCGATCATCCCAAACATGCAATCAATCCAATTAATTGACATAAATTAAATAATCAAATCAAATTTGATATTTTCCAACAAAATCATATTTTAATTATAAAATCACATTTTATAAATAAAATCACATTTTGTCAATTTTAATTGCACCAAATTGGGTTTAAAACAATTTTAGGCCAAAATCTCAAAAATTCCAAATTCAATTTTTGGTCCAACCAAAATTTGCCCAATATCAAATATTAGCTCGAAAACTTCACGGGCTGCCCGGGACAGGCCCGAACAAAACCTAGAAGACAAAACAGCCATCGCAATGCTGCCGGAGAATCGCCGAACGGCGGCCGCACGGCGGCGGCCGCCGCCATCACAGCGTGAGGCACAAGGCCGCATGTTGGCCGCGCCATGCCCGGCAGATCGCGCGCGCCACCGTGCGCGACAATCGCGCACGGTGGTCGGTGTGCGCGCAACGCTGCGCGCTGGACTGTGTGCGACGATGCGCGGCAGATCGCGCAACCAGGTTGCGCGAAGGTTGCGAACACCCCGCGCCACCGTGCGCGACACTAGCGCATGGTGGCCGGCCAGCGTGCGACAATTCGCGCTGGCCTGCGCGCGGTGGTGCGCGCGCTGCTGCACGCGCGATTGCGCAGCCTTGTGCGGTGGCGCCGGCAGCCGTGTGCAATAATTTTTTTTGTTTTGATTCTGAAATCTGAAATTTGATGCAATTCAGGCACAATTATGTATTGAAGGATCCGAGCCTGGCACTGATACCACTGTTGGCGCATTGTTAGATCCGGATCCCGTTTCCTGGGGCATAGTGGAAGTTTAAAATTTCGCATCGGGAATCGTTCAATACATCAAATCTATTCAATAAACATACATAGGATGTTTAACGAATGTTACCTTGCTGGCGTCTAGGCGCCTGGCTCCGACCAGATTCACAGGTAATTCTGGCACTTCAAAGGTTGGCGGCGGTAGATACCTAACCAGGTCCACGACCGGTAACACGATTCCTTCTTCAGCCTGCACTAGAAGGCCTGACGAATTTGTCACTAACGGAATCTCCTCGAAAGGGTGATCGAAACAAGTCCGATCACACGATCAACAGCGGCGGTGCGGCGGCGGACGGGCGGCGGCCGTGAGGTTGTGAGGGAGAAGGGGCGGCGCCTTTTTGGAGCTAGGGTTGGTGTGTTGTAGTGTTATGTCATGTAGCCCTAGGTCTAGCATAAGTAGACCAATGATGGGCTTGAACAAATCCAATGGGCCTGGGTCAGGCCCAGGTCCATATGAACATTCGGTTCGTTTCCATCACCGTGGATCCATCACAACTTCGATCGACGATCAGATCAGACCGATCAACACAGTTTCCAAAACTGAGTATTATTATGTGAAAACAAATTTTCAGACCACCTAGTCCAAAATTGCAGTTTAGCCCCTCAACTTTGGGAAATCGCAATTTAACCCCTGTTAACTTTTAGGAAGTCGCACTCCCTAAATTCCTCCTCCTATGCTCAACACATTGAGCTCAGTTTCCATTCGGGAATCGTCAATCCAGTACTTGTGTGACCCTCAATGGTTCAGGGATACAACTAGTCGTGGGCCCCACAACCATTGTGACTCCGAAATCACAATTTCGGACTGACCCATCGGATCATGGTAAAGCGCCTAGAAACATCGCCCCATGATCCTCTAGGTATCACTGATAGTGCCTGCAAGAACCATTTGTTCATGGTTAGCGTACAGTACGGTCCTTTCAACATATATATCCCGATCAGATCAACGATCATTGGAAAATCGAGAGTCGCTAGAGATCCGATAACTATGCATACATCTTGGAGATCAAATAGCGACATCGCGAGTGTTACTAGGCAAACCCATTTACCTAAAACACATCCAGTACTCTGGCCAGAGATTTACTACACTATTATCTCCTCAGATAGCATAGGATATCCACGCATAAAAGCGAGCGGTGAATCCTCGACAACGATGCATCGAATCCTACATGCATCGGACCTCACCCAATCCCGCCACCTAATGACCCCAAGTGAGTCGGTAAACGGGTCAAAGTGAGGCGCCTATCATGTAGAGTTTCAATGACGTCACTAATCAGTACAACCAAGACCTCGGACTTATCCACTCGACAAATGGTAACCACTTGGAAAGTCCGAACGAGGGTAGTTCGATAGATCACCGGGTCACTATCCATCTGCATGCTCAGAACATCACAATGTTCCCTACCAATGAAACATGGTGCTTTGCATCGCAAATGCTAGTCTCAAGCTCGGGCGGCCTTATTCTCATTTTGACGGCCCAATCGACTAGGAACGAGTTCAGAATACACAGTGACTATTAGATGTGTTTCATGATAGCCATCATATCCACTATCATATCTAACATACACTATGATGCATTCTAGGTCTTTATCCAACACAATTGTTAACATTATAACATAATGAAAATAAATAATGCCATAAAAGAAATGCGTATTTCATAAATAAAGATCATTATACACAAGAGTCAATAAAACCCACACGCCACAAGTTGGCTAGTTGGGCATCTACTCTAACATGAACAGCTGTAACTATGAAATAGGATTGGTCAACTCAGATGTCAACGAATTGATTTGGTCAACTCAGACGTCAACACAACATAAACAAAGGCTTTCAGGTGTTGAACAAACCAACAGCTGAATACAACTTAAAGCAACAGCTGAATACAACTAACGCAACAGCTGGTTACGAACAAATGCAACAGCTGGTTACGAACAAATGCAACAGCTGAAATGTAACTGCTGAATTTAAATTTGAAATTCAATCGCTGACATAGGAAACGAAATCTGAATAAGAACTTGGTGTTGCAACATCAAACGACAGCTATGCTATCAGCTGTTGCCTATCAAACCAGACTTTATACTGATTCGACCAACAACATACGATTGCATAGCGTCAAATTCAAATGTTACCATTCACCAGAAGGAAGAACATTAATGAACTTACTTGAATCAAACTCGAACTCCTCAGTATTTTAAAACATCAATAACTATCTGGAAAAACTTGGAAGCAGTAAAACATCATTTTGAACTCAATCTTTCTTTCCTTGAACATGCTTAATTCATTTTAAACATGAACTTCAACATATCATAAATATACAGGCAAACAGATCCATAAAATGAATAAAACCAATATATGCTTTAAATGGTGTAGCAAGGGATCAGCTTTTACTTGCCTTAACAAAGCTTTGCAACCGTGGTTAATTCCGGCAGAATCTTCTCCCTGAGCAACACACGAACTTCTCTGTATTTTATTTTGAAGAATACTAAAGATTTTCTTCGCAAATGATAATGATCTTGCTTTCAAAACAAGTTTAAATATTGGCAAGGTGCTATGTTTACAAAGCATGACACACTTCAACCAAGTTGTGAAATTTTAGCAAAATTCTCTTTCATCTCATTTTAAATTTGTGAAACACCAAATCCTTTTCAAAAGAAATCATTTGTCCTCCTTAAATATATTTTCAATCAATTTAAACCTGCTCATGTATCGCTCTTGGAGTCATCTGTTGGAACCAGCCGCGACGCATCTATTTTCTGAAATCAATAAAAATCTGTTTTTGCCAACAATTAAATTGTCATTTTGACCCAATGAAAATAAACAAGAATCCTATACGTAGTCCTATGGATTTTGGGCCGTTACATCTCTACTCCATCCAAACCAGGCATGTAAGATCGATTTATTTTCATACCATTTAAGCCATAGTAAACTGTTTCTAATGTTCAATTCATTATTTGTATGTGATTTGGTTAGATCTATGCATAATGTTTGAGATCCATGCATGAATCATGAATTTCAACATGTGTTTCGTTCGTTTCTTGTGATGCTTTGGTCATGAGAGGTTCATGGGGCTAGAGTTTGGTCCAATGGTTGTCCAGATAGTTATTCCATCGCGTTGGGGTCACGTAGGTTCAAACGGAAAGCGATTTGGTCAAGTAGTGAATTAGTTAATAATTTATGATCAGCACGTGTTCTGTCTTGTCTTCTGTGCGCGACAGCAGTGTTTTTGGCGTCGTGTAAATCACTCCTACGAGAGATGTGTTGTCAAGGTTGCTTTCATGGGATAGCTTATTGAGTTAGGGTCACGTAGGTCCAAACGGAAAGCAATCTGGTCAAGGAATGAATGAGTTATGAATTTTATGGCTAGCACGTGTCCTGGTTGCAGTCTGCGCACGAGAAGTGGATTTGCGGGCATCGGATTGGTCATGTACTGAATCGTTATTGATTTTATTTTGTTCCAGTGACTAGTAGATTGCATTTGGGTGATGTGAGTCAAAATAGGGAGTGATTTTGTTAAGAAGTTAATGACTTTTACTGTTTTGTCGCTCGAAATGAGTCTCGTCGGGTTATTTTTGTGAAAATTAAGATTTCGAATCTTAGAGTTTGCCAAAGTACATGAATGACTTTATTTGATATTTTAAGCATATTTTAATATGTTTTCCAGCATTTTTAAAATCTATTTGATTTATGGGATTTTCGGCAATTTTAGCTTATTGGGCCGAATATTTTAAAGTCAAAATTTTAATGTCAAAATCCTTATATTTATGGGCCTAATACTTTTATCAAATTTTGGTCATTATGATTGTATTTGGTCAATTGGTCTTTATTTAGTCAAATTTTAAATGTTTGAATTTTTAGCAAAGGATGGAGTAAATTAGAAATTTTAAAGGTTTAATTTTATGTCTTGTACCAGTCGGTTCAATTGGACCGATTTGACTGATTCTGTTGGACCGGGTCAGTTCGTCGTGTGTCGAGTCAAATGTGTTAAAGTTGGTCCGAGTTATTTTAATTATGGACTAAATGATTTTTAGCATGTGTGATTTTTAAATTGTCATGGTTGGACTGGATCGGTTCTTCAAGTCTCGAGTCAAAATTTTTTTAATGCTGACCCGAGTGATATATTTATGGACCTGTTATTTTTAATTGTAAGTCAAAGTCCAATTATAAAGAAAATAGCCAGATGTGTTAAATTGTGTCAACTTTTAATTTTAATTTTGTTGGGTGTTATTTTTAAGTTTGTAATCAAAATTGGAGTTTTTTTATTTTTAATCAAGTAAAAGTTGATTTCTGGATTTTAATTTGGTCAAAATCGGTCTTTTGGTAAAAAATATCCATTTGAGTAAAAATCAATTAAGTTGTCATTTTAAAAGTCAAAATTGATTTAAATTGATTTTAAGTCAAAATTGATTTTGAATTTGTCAAAACTGATTTTGAAATTAGTCAAAATTGATTTTTAAGTCAAAATTGATGTTGAAATTAGTCAAAATTGGGTTGGGTTAGGAATTTTAAAGAGGAACCCTTAAGTCTTGGGCTAAGTTAAGGTAGATGTTAAGTCTACAAGTAGTGTGCTAGGCTCCTGACTCAGTCCTTGACCGAAGTAGAAAATGTAGAAGCCCGTGAATGTATATTTAATCGTATATATAGTATTCTACGTACGTAAATATTTTAAAGGAAATGATTAAATATACATTGACGGGCTAAGCTTTCATATTTGCATAATTTTACGAAATACATGCATCATGAATATTTTATGAATGTCAAATGCATGTTCTTATGAAAGACAAAACCCGAGAGATTGAATGATTTGTGACAACTTATGATGAGGGGATGCCGGATATCGGGCCCGTTGAACTTCTGTTCATGTATTACGAGCTTACGGATCCATGTGTTGACATCATGGTGAAGTGGCAGCATAGAGGTGTGACATATAGTGATCCCGAGGTAAGGTCGGGTGAACCACACCGCAGCTTACGTTGGTTTATGGATTGATCAATCGACTATGGTCACACTTCAGGATATGACTCATACGTTTTTCATGTTATGCTATGTCATGCCTTATGTATATATATATATTATGTATGAAGCAATGCTTTAAGATAATTCACGCATTCATGTTTTAACGTTATTTTATAATAAGTATGTTCTTGCATGTGATTTTATTAGTATGTACCTTGTTATGATATAAGATAGAGCATGCTGAGCCTCTAGGCTCAATAGGTTTAAATGGTGCAGGTGATGATCCTACTAAGTTTACCCCGACTGGCGGTGAGGACCTCTGAGCGCTACTGCAGCATTACCACGTGACCGCCTTTATGTTTCAGTTATGTTATGATACATTTTTCAGATGTTGGTTTTAAACATGTTAACTTTCAGTATTTTTACTCAGTTGACTTTTATTCCGTTTGGATGTTTTAATGTTTTTAAATATTTCTTTATTTATGTTTAAAGTATTGTTGAGAAAATTATTTAGAAATGTTTTAAAAGGGAACGAGCCACACTTTCAGTTTATGTTTTCCGCACATGTTTAAAAAAAATATTCTAGAGTCTGGTTCGTTTCACACCAGTTCAGCGCATTTCTTACCGGTGAAGACTACTTTCACCCTGATGCAGTACGCAGAGCTTTACATCTGAGAGGTGGTCAGTCTGCATGGCATACCAGTCTTGATAGTGTCGGACAGAGACACCAGATTCACATCTGCGTTCTGGAGGAGTTTGCATGCCGCCTTGGGGACTAGATTGTCGTTCCGTACAGCCTTTCATCCGCAGACATACGGACAGTCAGAGAAGGTCATTCAGGTTTTGGAGGATTTGATGAGAGCTTGTGTGATTGATTTCCAGGGTACGTGGGACTTCAGATTGCCACTGGTAGAGTTCTCGTACAACAATAGCTTTCAGGCATCGATTGGGATGGCTCCGTATGAGGCGCTGTACGGGAGGAGATGCAGATCTCACGTGCACTGGGACGAGGTTGGTGAGAGAGTGCTTACTGGACCGGAGTTAGTGCAGCAGACAACAGATATTGTGATGAGGATTCGGGATAGTATGAGGACAGCCCAGAGTCGTCAGAAGAGTTATGCCGATCAGAGACGACGAGATCTGGACCTAGCTATTGGGGATCATGTGTTTGTGAGGATATCGCCCATGAAGGGCGTGATGCGCTTTGGCCGGAGATGCAAGCTTAGCCCGAGGTTTATTGGGCCGTTTGAGATTTTGGAGAGGGTTGGTACTCTGGCTTACCGAGTAGCGTTACCTCCCAGCTTATCAGCAGTCCATAATGTCTTCCATATCTCGATGCTGTGGAAGTATGTTCCGAATCCGTCTCATGTGTTGGATTTTGAGCCGCTCCAGTTGGCACCAGATTTATCTTTTGTGGAGCGACCAGTGAAGATTCTAGCTTGGGAGGAGTGCAGGCTGAGAGCGCGGAGTATTTCGATGGTCAAGGTTGGTGGCAAAATCACTCGGAGGATTAAGCTACCTGGGATACTGAGGCCGATATGCGGACGCGCTACCCGGAGTTATTTGGTACGTACTCAATTTCGGGGACGAAATTCCAATAAGGTGGGGAGAGTTGTAACGCCTAGAAATTTCTTGAATACTTAGAAATGAGTGCATGACTAGGGGGAAAATAATTTTAGATGATTACATGCCATTTTATATGATTTATTTATGATTTTATGTTGCATGGTGTGCATGACTTGTTTTTCAGCCTGTTTGAGTTACGACGCGTGGACGAGATTAGGATCGACCGGAATAAAAATAATTTAACATTTTTAGATCATTAGATTTTTAAGAATGAATTTATTTTATTTTAAGCAACAAGTTCTGAAAATTTGAGTTTTAAGGTGTTTTAAAATATGAGGAGGCCTTGATTTCGAAAATATTTAATCTTTAAAACCATGTTATGAGTTTTAGTTATCTTTTCAATTTATTAGAGGGGCAAGCATGTCATTTTTCTCCATTTTGTTCTTTATTAAATCCTTAGGGGTCATTTGTGGCACTCTTTATTTTTCATAACTCAAAATTTAACTTAATCTAGCCTCCAAATCACACCAACCATCCGCTCCCTTCCTCACACTCAAATATTCGAAAATCTCAATTTCTTGGTGAGTTTTGGTGATCTCACGTCTGCAACATCGGCAACTCGCAGATCTCTACTCCAACCAAACCAGGCATGTGATATATCTTCTTTTTCTTGCCATTTAAACCATATTAATCTGTTTTAATGAAATTGTGCATGAACTTGATGTGTTTATTTCAGATCTACGTACCGTTGGTTGAATTCATGCATCACACGTATTTGTCTTTAACGTTTCTTGACTTGTTCTTATGTTGCTCGATTTGTGAAAGGTCCAGCGGTCATAGCTCATGGCTAGGATGTCGAGTGAGGATCCTAGGGTGGTCTAGGGGTTGTCCTAAGATGAGAAGTCGTGGTCGAACCATCAGGAAAAATCGAAACACCGTGCACTGTGTGGAACGGTGCAGCGCCGTGCGTCCACTTCACCTGGTTCATGCTCCCTCGTGCGACCACGGTTGGGACCAAGGCTGGTCAAGTTAGGGCCGGCTGGACCAGGCCGGCGGGGCTCCGGCTAGGGGTGGCCGGAGCAGGGAGAACAAATGTGAAGAGCGACTGCTGGTCGCGGCTGCGCATGGAGTAGTGTGTGTGTTTTTGGTCTAGGGCTTGATTTTGTTTTGGTTCGGTCTAATTGAACCGGTTTGGCTACTTCGGTTGGATCGGATCGGTTCATCGAGTCTCGAGTCCAATGTTTTCAAGTCGGTACAAATTATTTTTATTATGAACCTGTTATTTTTAATTTTATGTTAAAGAACCAATTTTAAAGAAAATAGACAGATGTTTTAAAAAGTCAAAATTGATTTTAAATAAGTCAAAATTGAATTAAAAGTATGCAAGATTTCAAGGGTGAACATTCGATTCATTGACTAAGTTAAGAGTGATGTTTAGTCCTGTTGTAGTGGACCGGGCTCCTGAACCAATCCTTGACCGAAGTGGAAAAATATAGAACCCCGTGAATGTATATTTAATCATATATATAGTATGCTATATACGTAAACGTTTTAAAGGAAATGATTAAATATACATTAACGGGCTAAGCTTTTAAACTTGCATAATTTTTCGGAAATGCATGCATCATGAATGTTTTATGAATGTCAAAGGCATGTTCTTTTAAAAGACAAAACCAAAGGGATTGAATGATTTGTGACAACTTATGATGAGGGGATGCGAGATACCGGGCCCGTTGAACTTCTGTTAATGTATTACGAGCTTACCGATCCATGTGTTGATATCATGGTGAAGTGGCAGCATAGAGGTGTGACATATAGGGATCCCGAGGTATGGTCGGGTGAACCACACTGCCGCGTACGTTGGTTTATAGATTGATTAATCGACTTTTGTCACACTTCAGGATACGACACATACGTTTTTGATGTTATGCTATGTCATGCCTTATGTATGTATATGTTATGTATGATATGAAATGTATGAAGCAATGTTTTAAGACCAAGCATGCATTCATGTTTTAACGTTATTTTATTACAAGTATGCGTTTGCATGCGATTTTATTAGTATGTACCTTGTTATGATATAATATAGATCATGCTGAGCCTCTAGACTCACTAGGTTTAAATGGTGCAGGTGATGATCCTGTTGAGTTTACTCCGACTGACGGTGAGGACATCTGAGCGCCTGCTGCAGCAGTACCCCATAACCGCCTTTATGTTATAGTTCTGTTATGATACATTTTTCAGATGTTGGTTTTAAACATGTTCACTTTCAGTATTTTTACTCAGTTGATTTTTATTTCGTTTGGATGTTATAACGTTTTAAATATTTCTTTATTTGTGTTTGAAGTATTGTTGAGAAAAATGATTTAGAAAATGTTTTAAAATGGAACGAGCCAAACTTTCAGTTTATGTTTTCCGCATATGTTTAAAAAAAAAAATTTCCAGAGTATGGCTCGTTTCAAATTGTTATAATATTTCGTTAGCATGAGCATGTTCATTATTTGCTAGATCAAGTTGGGACCAGCTTGCTCTACGACTGTAATATCAGCGCTGGTATCCAGATCGTGCTGGTCATCAGCTTGCTGTCTATGTTGCTCCTCGCATCGCTTCATTCACCCAGATGAGTGCATTCTAGACGGGTGCATAGATCATTTAAATTCATGGCTGATGTTGATCGGATGCTGGTTTCATCGAACACTACATGAGCCGATTCTTCAAACGTTAGCGTTCTATTGTTGAAAACTCTATAGGCTTTGCTAACAGCTGAGTATCTGTCAGGCCTCGTGCTCAACCAGAGTAAAACAACGCAATAATCAATAGGGGAAACAATAAAAATAGTGGTTAAATTTTCGCTTTTGGCCTGACTGAAAGATACATAATTTAAAATACTGCAATACTCAAAATATCCGAGTTTTAAATAATAACACAGTACAACAGTACATCATGTATCTCATACAAAAACAACAGAATACAACTGGATACAACCAAGAACAAGGCACTCCCC
This sequence comes from Dorcoceras hygrometricum, assembly GCA_001598015.1. Classification (NCBI taxonomy): domain Eukaryota; kingdom Viridiplantae; phylum Streptophyta; class Magnoliopsida; order Lamiales; family Gesneriaceae; genus Dorcoceras; species Dorcoceras hygrometricum. Next base: position 47,719 of record KV001795.1, on the reverse strand, counting down.
GGCTACTAGTATAGATACATATATGCTATACCCTAACTGGGACACTCTAACCACCTCCTGGGGCACCTCCAGCTGGGTCAAATCCACGACCAGCTGAATAACCTGGGAAACCTGTACAACACACACAGGCACACAAACACCAGCCCCAGGGTGACACGGGGTCAAACCCCAGTACAGAGAGAATCTGAAAAACAACAGGTAAACAGCAATAGATAAAATGCGAAAGCTATGCATGAGATGAGGCTACAACCGAAGGCAGGGAGCCAAAGGATCTCAACGACTGCTCAACAAACGATAACAGATCACTACAAGGATAGTGGCCACGGGGTCTGAGAGCATATGGGAGCTACCCACTCGTCTCCACACACGGCACCAGATGCAAAACATGGCTCAACCTGCTGTTCCCCAACTCATGAGATGTGGAAGCTACCCACTCCACTCATAGTGGCTAACAGATCCCAGCAGGGAGTTTAGGCATACGGGAGTTACCCCCTCGTCCTCCAACAGACATCCTGGTACACACAGATCAAGATAACAAAGCACGGCTAACCAAGATTTGGTTTCAACATGGATAATGCATGAATGCAATGAAACGGCTTGCAATAACAACACAAGAGGATTAAGCAAATGCACACAGAATCCAACATAGTAGCTCACATAAAATCCATGCCAATTCAACGCTTTAAAACAAGCTCACATCCGCACCTCAGTCTTCTGAGCTACAAATACCACAATGAAGTACCAATCAACACAGATCTGAAAACCTGCTAAGAAAATAACAACACTAGCTCAGGGACCGTAGCACAAAAACTACGAACTGGGAGCTACGAGCTCCACCCTGTGGGGACCTAGATTACTTCTCTAATCCTATGGGGAGATTAATAAGCTAACCTAGTTAACTAATGGAATTTTTTTTCAAATCTATTCCTTCCATTTTTTCTCGCTGAAATCTGAACATGCTTCCATTAATTTAAAGGAACTCGAGCATAAATAAAACATGAGTCTAACGCATGTTATGTAGATGTCAACCTCAAAAGTACTACAATACAACTTGATTTAAATATACAACAGACATCAGTTGTAACGCCCCAAAATTCATAAGACCACAAATTCAAAATCCTTATAATTTGAGAACCCATTTCTAATTTCAGATTTCAGCATTGTTTATTTGTTCGAATAGCTAGTTTCTAATTTTCAGATTGCATAAGGTGTAGAGATCTGATCAGCTGTCACCCGAGCATGGGTAAGCAATTTTCAAACTTTAAAAATAAAATGATGTTGGATGGGGGAATGGTTAAGTTTCAGATTTTGGGTAGTACTTTTACAAATCAAAATATTGACAAGGAATTTTAAGTAAAATTTTCTGAAGTACGCATGGTTTACCATGCCTACTCAAGTGTTTCTCCCTGTTGCAAATCAGACCCCCATGCCGTTGTCCTTGTGAGCTATAAGTTCATTCCTTTGAAAGAAAATACTAATTTTTGCATCAAAGAAAATAGGAAGCTTATCGTCGCGCTCGGTAGGACTCTCTATTCGTGACCTGCTGTATCTCGTGATTTCTTATTATTGAGGCAAGTAAATCTGATTCATGCTACACCCTGAAATCATATGCATTGTTCTCATTTCGTTTCATGATTCTTGCCTAAGTTATGTTTAATATCAGCCTTTGTTCATGTTTTGCTGATATTGATATGAATGTTTAATGTTCGGGTTCACAGTGGGTTATGTTTGGAACTCAAAAATGTATTTTACGAAGTGGATGTGAAGATGTTGATGTTATTTTAAAACGCTGAGCATTTCAAGTTTCTATTTCATCGTAAAGTTGCAAAGTTCTCCCTTCTCTTCCGGTGGATGATAATATCAGAACTTGATGCTATGTATTCGGTAATTGTTAGTTGAATCAGTATAAAATCTGGTTTGATAAACAATAACTGATAACGTGGTTGTCGTTTTGATGTTATAACACCAAGTCAAAATCAGTAGTTGCACTGTTCATTCCAGCAGTTGCATTCCGTTGTAAATTCAGTAGTTGCACTGTTAATTTCTAAAGGTAGTATTCATTGCGACTGGTTTCTATTCACTGCGACTGGTTCCTATTCATTGCGACTGGTTCCTATTCATTGGGACTGGTTCCTATTCACTGTTCATTCCAGCAGTTGCATTCCGTTGTAAATTCAGTAGTTGCACTGTTAATTTCTAAAGGTAGTATTCATTGCGACTGGTTTCTATTCACTGCGACTGGTTCCTATTCATTGCGACTGGTTCCTATTCATTGGGACTGGTTCCTATTCATTGCGACTGGTTCCTGTCTTGCGACTGGTTCCTATTCATGGCGACTGGTTCCTATGTTGCGACTGGTTCCCGTGTTGCGACCGATTCTTTTCCCTAAGTACCAAACGTCTGATTCCTCCCAACGACTAGTTGTACCCAACGACTGGTTGTATCCAACGACCGTTTATTCCAACGAATAATTTCCTATGTCTCAACTGGATGCTCAGTGAAGAATGTCTTGATGGAAAATGATTTAAAATGAAGTGAACCCTGATGTTAAGATCTGATTACGTTCAGTAGATGTTTAAAGGAAGAAAATGTTCAGAGTTTAGGATTTATGGCAAAGATAACAGACGGTCCAAATTGGAAGGGCGAGCAGCAGACGAGAGGGTCGGTTGCCCCTTTATATTGGGTGTGATTTCACCATATTGTAAATGATATCAGTAGTCATTAGATCGACTTCAACGGGACCTAAGTAGAGCTTCTGAGCCATAAGTCTAACGAAAATGATAACGCTGGGATTTGATTTTATTCCCAGAACAGACGTTTACGACAAACAATGTTTTATGACTTCCTTTAAACTATTATGTCATATGTATTGCACCTGCGTATATTGTGCTTTGTTACTCGGAGTTTTGCTTGTTGAGAACCTAGGCTCACTAGCTTTCTTGGTGCAGGTGAGTCCGCGCCGGAGCAGATGGGAGGTGGAGTTTGAACCAGTAGCGGCGTGCTAGTGTTTATCGAAGGCCTGCGTTTCCGCGATGTTCATTTTTTATTTGCTATTTTTGTTGTCTTTGATCTTAGTCAAATCTGTATTGAGATCGGTTACAACAAAGATGAATTCAAATAGAGTTCATTAGTTGTAATATCGCGACTTCGCATTTTGTACTACGAAATTGTAATGAAATCTGATTTTAACTTCTTGACGCCAACGGTTGTACTTTGATTTTATTTTGAGCAAGGCAATACAGCTTGCTTAATTTATTATTTCAGCCCCTCTATTTCCTTTTCATCCTTTTTCCTTGATTCCGTGGCTCCCATGGGGTTTGGGTGTCACAAACATGGTATCAGAGCATGGTCCAGAGATAAACACACACACTCCTTGCTGGAACAGATTTCATCGATCGTCTCTTCGGGGCAGTGAGTTTTCTTTTATGTTTTAGAGCATGTATTTTTTATTCTTGCATGTTCTCATGTTCTTATGTGGTGGATTACGGGCTATAGATTAAATGTCTAGCCGGGGAAGAGGGAGGAGGAATGCCCCTGAAGATGAACCCAGTCCTGATAGTAACGCTAGTATTGCCCAACTTCTAAGGTTGCTGGTAGAACAGCAGGGGTGAGGCAATGGTCAATCCTGCAGTAGTAGAGGACCTAGCAATGATGACCCTCAAGAACGATTTCGAAGACAGAAGCCAAGGGAGTTTAGTGGCACCACAGATCCGTTTGTCGCCGAAAGCTTGATTAAATCAATGGAGGTGATATTTGAGTATCTTCAGACGCCAGACTTAGAAAGATCCAGATGTGCGATCTACATGTTGAGGGATGATGCAATGCTCTAGTGGGAAGGAGCAAAGTTAACCGTAGATGTGACAAATCTCCCCTGGGATGAATTCAAGCGGGTGTTCTTTAAACAGTATTTCACAGAGGATAAGAGGTCCGAATTGAAAAGAGAGTTCTTGATGATCAAGCAAGGGGACATGGCTGTCCAGGAATATGTTCAAAAGTTCGAACGAGGATGTTATTTTGTACCGCTGATTGGAGCTGATCCTAAGGAGAAATTGCGACATTTTGTCGATGGATTGAAACCAGCGCTCAGGAATGATGTGAGACTGGTAGAACCAAAAGATTATCGAGGAGCGGTGGACAAGGCTCTAAGAGCTGATCAAGATTGGAAAGATGTTGTGGAAGAGCGACAGCTAATGAGACAGGCCTTTCAGCAGAAAGACCAGCGACCACCCAAGAAGCCATATGAGAATCAGCAGCGGTCGCAGGAACAGAAGCCTCAGGAGCAGAAACCTTTGGTTGTGCAACCCATTAGCGCGGTTTCAGCAGTCGGCAGTAGACCTCAGTGCCCCAAGTGCCAGAAGAACCACCTTGCTCCTTATAGAAAGGGACAAAATGTTTGTTACAGATGTGGATTGCCAGGGCAGGTTATTAAGGACTGCCCGAAGACGAAATAGTTGGTGACCAGTAGAGCTTACGTCATGACGACTGAGCAAGCCAATCCAGACTCTACAGTGGCTACGGGTAAGATCTTGATCGCTGGAATTCCCTCTTTAGCTCTGATAGATTCAGGCGCTACGCATTCATTTATAGCAGCAGATTTTGCTAAGAAATTACATGTTAGACCAGACCAGGTGACTATAGGATTTTGCATAACAGTGCCCTCTGGGGAATAGCTGGTATCCCATAACTTGTTTCGTGACTTAGAACTTATAATTCAAGGGCATTTAGTTACTTCTGATTTAATTGTATTACCGATGCCTGAGTTTGATCTAATTCTAGGAATGGATTGGTTGACTAAATACGGAGTTGCGATAGATTTCAAGCTTAGAACCGTAGTGGTGAAACCTCCAAGAGGAGACTGGTTCGCGTTCGATGCTGGTCAGATGTGTAAAATCCCTCGGATTATTTCAGCTCTCAAGGCGCAGAGTTGTTTGAGGAAAGGAGGATTAGGATTCTTGATAAGTCTATCCTCTTTAGTAGCTACCAGTAAACCGTCACTTTCAGATGTTGAAGTAGTGAACGAATTCCTCGAGGTATTTCCAGAAGACATATGCGGACTTCCACCTGATAGGGAATTGTAATTCGCAATTGATTTAGTGCCAGGAGAAGCACCAGTTTCTAGACCACCTTATCGTCTTGCTCCATCAGACATGAAAGAATTAAAAGAGCAAATACAAGAGCTGCTAGAAAAGGGCTTTATTCGACCAAGTACATCACCATGGGGAGCCCCTGTTTTGTTCGTCAAGAAGAAGGACGAGAGTCTAAGGCTGTGTATAGACTATAGAGAGTTGAATAAGCTTACGATTAAGAATAAGTATCCCTTGCCTAGAATTGAGGATCTGTTTGATCAGTTGAAGGGATCGGTAGTTTTCTCTAAGATTGATTTGAGGTATGGTTATCATCAATTGAAGATAAAACCAACAGAAGTTTACAAAACAGCCTTTAGAACACGATATGGTCATTATGAATTTTTGGTAATGCCTTTCGGACTTACTAACGCCCCCTCAGCTTTTATGGACTTGATGAATAGAGTTTTCCAACCCTTTTTAGATCAGTTTGTATATGTGTTTATTGACGATATTTTGGTGTATTCCAAGAACAGACTCGAGCACGCAAACCACCTGAGAACAGTGCTTCAGATTTTGAAAGACAAGCAGTTGTTCGCCAAGTTTAGCAAGTGTGACTTTTGGCTGGAAAAGGTTTATTTTCTCGGGAATATTATATCCAAAGATGGATTGGAAGTAGACCCAGCGAAGGTGGAAGCCGTTCGCGACTGGCCGGTACCAACCTCTGTTTCAGAAGTTAGGAGTTTTCTGTGGTTAGCGGGATATTACAGGCGCTTTATTAAGGGATTTGCGAAAATGTTTGTTCCCTTAACATCGCTGACTAGAAAGTTGAGCAAATTTGAATGGACCTCCGACTGTCAAGTCAGCTTTGAGTAATTGAAGAAGGCGTTGATTGAATCTCCTGTGCTAACTATGCCGTCTGATTAGGGGAAATTTATCATTTACACAGATGCGTCGAAGTTGGGATTAGGAGCTGTTTTGATGCAAGATCATAGAGTAATGTTGGTCCCCGGAAATAGGATCACTAAGCAAATAGGAGTTCAGGAAGGGGGGGGGGGTTGAATGAACTCCTTCTGATTTTTAAAATCTTTTAAAATGTTTTGGTATCTCAGTTTTATGCAAGCTTCTCGGCCAACAATATTTGTGCGGAAAAAGGCCGATTAACTTGTGAACAGTGAATAACAAGCAATAATAAATAAATGCTGTATGTAAAAGATAGAGTCAGGAATTTTTCTGGAAGTTCGGACTTCAATGTCCTACGTCTCCCCTTCTTCCTCCTCAGAAGGTATCACTAGAAGATTTGATGAAAGTAGGCCTTCTACAAACACCCGATCCCACAGCCAGCAGCTATGAGAACTCCTAGTACTTCACAACACTCCACGCAAACGCAGCTGCTGGTTTACAACACTTGTAAATTTTCAAACGGCTTTTTGAGAAGCCCGTTTGTTACAGACTCAATTGGTTTAACAATGAATACAATTCTATGAGTACTGTAAATATTCTCTGGTTTCTAATACAAAGAAACTCGATCTAACAAGATGAACCAGAGAATGACTCGAAGGTGTATAAATGAAAAACAACAGTATTGTTCTTCGAGTCTTGTGAGCTTTTGAATGTTTCAACAAGTAGATAGCTCTGATCCTACGTCTCCCCTTCTTCCTCCTCGGAAGGTATCACTAGAAGACTTTGATACAAGTAGACAATCTACAAGCACCCGATCCCAAAGCCAACAGCCTTGAGAACTCCTAGCACCTCACAACGATTTGACGCAGACTTCGCTGCTGGTTTACAATGATTAACGTTTTACGAACTTCTTAAAATACAGTTCGTTTACAGACTCTTTCAAGTAAATCAATGAGAACACGATGCTAGAGACTGTATTTTGACTCGAAAGATTATCTAATGAAGATCAAAAACGAATTGTTCTTCGAGTCTTGAGCTTTTTGAAATATCAAACGAGAGAAAGCTCTGTAATATTTTGGCAGCGTTGGCAGCAAGAATAATAAGCGATTCTTTAGTTCTTCAAAGCCTCTGCTGATATTTATAGGCTTCGACTGCAACGGTAACATTAAATCCTCCAAAGGAAATAAATCCCGTTTGAATTACTGCCACAATAGTACACCGTAATTCCTGCTCCACTACAAGGTAAATTGCTCATCCACAGAGCCAATTTGTCTTCTTTCCATATCTGTGCAAGCATAGAGAAACGGCTACTGTACACTGTACTATTTACCCAAAATAGTACCCACCTTGTTTCCTTCATTCCAGGCAACTGTACGATCCAATAAATTTTTTCCAAATAAGCAAACGATCGTATTTCAAATACTTAGAGCTTGCGCCTGAAATTACTTTGGAAATCAGCACTTACTTCATCTTCGCTGAAAGCTTCGACTGGAAAAACGCTTAGAAGAATTCATCTGCTGATTTACATACGCGTTTTTCCATCTGCTGATTTCTTTCGCAAAAACGATGTCGTGTCAACTTATTCAAGTGACGTCGTTTCGCTATCTTCAAAATATATCTGCTGAACAACAATATGTAGATCATCTGCTGATTTGAGTCACTGTAGCCATCTGCTGAAACAACTAAAGAAGGCTTCTGCTGAATCAATCCAAAACGCTGTCGTTCCAACTAACTCAAACGCTGTCGTTCCACAACGAAATGTTCTAACCATCTGCTGAACTCTACAAGAATGCTTCTGCTGATCTCTTCATGAAAGCATCTGCTGATCTTTGCCTTGGCATCCCAACGACGTCGTTCCAACTAACTTAAACGTTGTCGTTTACCAATCTTCAACAAATATACTAGACC